>PVJL010001157.1:266913-291962 GCA_004026885.1 Lyroderma lyra | reverse complement strand
TCAAGATCTGACTTTGCTGATAAATCAAAATCTCTGAGTTTGTTTTTCCAGCTTTAGAATGGGATTAATGACACTTGGCTGCCTCCTCTACAGTTAAGGTGAGGTAAACTAAGAGAATGTGGAAGCATTTTTAAAATTCTACACTTTTATGCCTACATAACAAATTTTGACAGTGAGCATTATTGCTATACTCAGTTACGTTAGAAATTTCAGTAACTTACTTTACGCTTTCACCAATTTTTGAGAAAAGGTATTTTACCTATAAGGGGAGTGGACTTGAGGGCAGAGGCTACTGCTTCTTCACAGCTGTTTCTGGATTTGTATCTAGACTAGCAAGTGCTCACAGAACCCATCTGATTTAAAACAAGCAAGCAAACAAACAAATAAACAAACAAAAACAGAACAGGAGAGTGGGGGCAGATGTGAAAAGTGGAAGAGGCAAGAATTCATGGGGTTCCAGAGAGTTTTCGATAAAGTGTGAGCTGAATGTTTTGCCCTGGGGTTATCCCTGACTCTTTATAACAAATTCTCTTTACCAAGGCCGGTTTAAGTGTGACTCAGTTTCTTTGAATAAACTCCAAAGCACCTGATGGTGAAGGAAAAGAATTTTGGTAAGAGAAAACAGCAACCAGAAACAGATGAATGAAACCGAGTGGCTGTTGTTGCATGAGGCAGTCCACAATGCTCTGGAATTGACACTTAACACTACACTATTGATGAGGATTCTCATCAGTTGTATTGTCTTTGGTCACGTCTGAATGGACTAGTAGAATGTCACTGTAGGGCACTTATTATTTTAATATTTATTTCATAAGATTATTTTGTGGTATGGGGGGCTTCTCTATCTTGGAAACCTCAAATAATTATTAAAACATATTTCACTCTCCACAGGAAATTTTTGAACTACGTGACATCACCAGTGGCACACCATAATGGAAGAACATGGATTAGGGTCAGAAAAACTCTCATCTTAGTCTTAGTTTCACATGTGTGGTGTTAAATATGCTACCCTCATCTATAAGATGTGGGAGTTGGAATTGATGATTTTCCATGCCTTTGCAACACCAATAACTTCATTATGCTACTAATGATGATACTCCATAGGTGTCATCACAGGTTATTGACATAGAAAAGAGATTTATGCAGAATACCTAACTGATAATATGATAATAATCAATTGTGTAGATAAAAATGTTAACTAGTACTATCAGTCAGGTCAATAGCAAAGACCTTAAAACAACCAGTAAATACAATACATTCAAGGAATAAGAAAACTGAATTTCTAAATCAGCAACTATGTATGACACACAACTGGTGAAGAGTATTTTCTTATTACAACTTGAGGTTCTGTCAGATCTGTGAGACGCAATTAGGCCTTGTCAGGATCTACTTCACTCCTCTCCCTCCCTACGCACCTCCCTCCCAAAAAAAGATTTTCACTAAACTTGGAGGATATATGTCGGAAGGTTTGATATAACAGAGATGGGTTGCAAAAACTTTAACTTTCTCTAAAATATCCATTGGGACTTTACTTTTCACATCACCACCCTCTTCTAAATGCCAAGAATCCCACTGGTTGTTTTGAAGGATGACAACTTAAAAGTGTTTGACTGTTAAAGAAGGGTAATGTCCACATGGAGCAGACGGGTAGGACTCAGCAAAGTTATGAATGGGTAAACATCCAGTTTAATGATGATATACCAAGTAATACACCAGGGGCTGCCAACATAAGTCCCTTACCTTACAGAAATGAAAAGAACTGGTAATGATGCTCTTACAAATGATGGTTCATGGTGTATAGATATTGGCACAGATTTTGTGAGCCTTCTTGGCACTAGCCCCAGGCTATAGTCAGAACATCTTAATGCTCATTCCTATATTTTCCTTATGTTTTATCTTTATTATGTTTTATCATCCTCCCCCCATCCCCACCAGTAATACCACATCTTTATTTCCCTAATTTCTGTTCCAGTGATTGTCACCTATTCCCTTAAGAACTAAGGGTGGGGAAGATGAAAAGAATATGTATGGGGCTATCTGGCTCCTTTTCTATTCTCGTTCTATTTCTGGTGTTATGACAGAAATTCTTTGCTTTCCTTTCCTTAAAATTTCTGTTTTAATTCTCAAGAACTCATTTTGGCACTTAAAAATGTATTGTCTATTTCTTTTTCCTTTGCATCCCATTTATAACAAATTAATTCACTAACTGACCTAACAAGAGGAAAGGGTCACATAAAAGGAAATTTGGAAAAAAGAACAAAGATTAATATTTTAAATTAGAGGTTGAATTCATAATTTAAAACCTACCCACAAAGAAAATCCTAAGCTCAGATGGTTTGTAAATTCCAGTAAACATTTGAAAATAATGAATACCAATTCTTTACAAACTTTTCCAATAAATATAAGAAGAAAGAAAGAATGATTCTATGAATCAATACCCTGCCTAAAAAAAATACACTTTAAGTGTAAAGGCACAAATAGGTTAAACAAAAGGATGGATAAAGATATACCATGTTAACACTAGTGAACAGAAAGTTGGAATGGCTATATTAATATCAAAGTAGATTTCGAGAAAAGAATATTATCAGGGATAAGGATGTTCAATTTGTAATAAAAGGGGCGAACTAATCAAGATGACATAATCAGTTAGGTTTATATACCTAATAACATAAAGCAAACTCATAGAACGGCAAAACAAAATTTGGAAATTCTTCATTAGAGTCAATTATTGATAGAGTACAGGCAGAAAATCTACAAGGGTAAAATAGATTTTAAAAATTAGCAACTGATATGACTTGATTGATATTTACCAAACACTCCATCAAATAACAGCAGAATGCAAAATGTTTGTAAGTGCACACAGAATATTTACTAAGATATATCATATTTGGACAATAAAAAGTCACAATAAATTTAAACAGTTCACTTCATACACAGCCTGTTCTCTTACCACAGTGGAATTAAGTTAGAAATTAAGAACAGAAAGATTCCAATCAAAATCTCAGTAGTTTTTTTTTATATATCTTTGTAGTAGTTAACAAGCAGATTCAAAAATTCATTTGGAAAAAAGGCACATAGACAAGACAACTTAAAAAAAACAAAGATGGAGGGTAACATCATTTGATTTCAAGAATTATTACTATCTGACTCATTAAAATTATCACTAACCTCTGACATATGACACCTCTGGATGTAGGTGGGGAGGAGAGTGAAGGAAAAGAAAGAATAAATGAAAAAAAATTTTAGAATCCCAGCTTTGATGAGATTACTTCATATCCAAGTTAAAGAATTTTGAGTGTCTTTTGGCTTTACTAGTAGCTATTTAGTTATGCCAGGGGTTTTTGCCTGTCATCTTAGAACTTTTTCAAAAATTTTGCTGATAGAATTTCTAAGTTTGTTTCTTTTTGTCAAGAACTCTGCCAATGGAGTCAATGCATTCTTGAAAATCTGCCTGTGTGGATGTAATTAGAGTGCTACTTATGTCTCAAGATGAAAATCTTTTCCATAAAAACAATTTTCCAGTTCTTAAATATAAGTGAGAAAATAGCTTCGCTACACAGAATTTTGCATTTAAAGCAATTTCTTAGACACACATCTGCTCTTGTACATAGGTAAACACCATTTGTCTTTTGTCCTAGAATTTGTACAGGTTATCTCAGGCCAAGGAATGCCTGTCAGGCCATTTAAAAATCTCTCCTGCTATTTAGTTGATGCTTTTTGTAGATGCTTTGGCCTTGCAGGATCAAGAAATGTGTTTAAAGTGAAGGTGTGTATAAATGAAAGAAGAAAAAATCAACACAGGATTTTACCAGCAATAGAGTGAATTTCTTTCTTCACAAAATATTTTTTAAGGTATAAACACCCAGAATTACATTGCTATGTTTCTAAATTTTTTTATGCTACCAGATTCCCAACTCCTTAATATTGACTGACAAATAAATATTTCCAAAGTATTAAACCTGCACAGGGTATGGTACATAGTAAGCACAAACAGCCTATTTGTTGAACAACTATAACACAAAACAAAAAAATTTGTTTTGCTTATTTGTTTTTAAGGGTTTTTTGTGGTAAAAACATATATAGAATGTACCCTCTTAACCATTTTTAAGTGTGTAGATCAGTAGTGTTAAATATATTCACGTTGTTGTGAAACAGATCTCTAGAACTCTTTTATCTTGCAAATCTGAAACTCTATACCCATTAAATAATTCCTCTCCCACCTGCTCCCTGAAACCACCATTCAACTCTGTTTCTATGAATTGGACTCTTTTAGACACCTCATATAAATGAAGTCATATAGTATTTGTCTTTTATAACTGGCTTATATTACTTAGCATAATGTTCTCAAGGTTTATTCATGTTGTAGCATGTGACAGGATTGCCTTCTTTTTATATCTCATTGTAGATATATACCACATTTTGTTTATCCATTCATTCATTCGTTGACATTTTAGGTGCTTCCATCTTTTGGCTATTATGAATAGCACGGCTATGAACATGGGTGTGTAAGTATTTTTTTGAAACTGTTTTCAAATTTTTTGAACATATACTCAGAAGTGGAATTACTGGATCATGTGGTGGTTCTATTTTCAACTTTAACGAAAAGTTTTATTTAGTATAACTTAACTTAAAAGATTGAAAGTTTATTTTCATACCTGTATGGTCTGTTTCCAGTGTGGTTCAATGAAGGCTGTGAAGAGTAGAAAAGATATGACTAGTTTCATGGTCAGTAAGAGAATGAGATACAATAGGAAGTTATACAAAAAATGCCAGGTAGAGTGGGGTCTGAGTTTAATTTGGTGATTAGAAATTTATGATCGTGGATACTGTTATTGCTATTACCACCACTACTACTACCACTGTCGCTGCTACTACACTGTGATATAAACTGGCTTTTGAAATGATGGGGCATTTTATGGTAGAAGAGGAGTATATTTCATCACAAACTATCAAGTGTTAAGTTCCTAATTTGAATCACTTTCTCTGGAATATGTTTCTCACTATTTGGTCATAAAGAACAACATGGCCTCAGAAGTGATCTGCTCAGAATTACCAATTGAAAACAGTAGTTAGGGAGGCAGCAGGAGTTCAAGCCCTGCAGTTATCATCATGTGTAGCTTTCTGAAGTTTCTTTCTTAAAGTTCAAAGTCATTAAAGTAATTCCTCAGCAGGAGCTTTACTCATCATGCTTTGTTCTGCAGGGATAATTATCATCAACACTAATGGGAATTCTGTATTTCACTCATGAAGTAAGCACAGTACTAGATTTTGAAACAGAACACAGAAGTATTGATCTGCATCTAAATGTTCTGCCAGATTTTCAAAGAAGAGAGAATTCAATGGGCATTAGAAAAACACTTAAATAACTTCTCCCATTGCTTTTCTACTCATTTATATTTTTCTAGAATTTAAGAATGCATAAAAAGGTAAGATACTCTTTATAGAATGAAGAGAACAATAATAATAATTTAAGTGCTCATTATGTAAGAAACATAGTATGCTTAGCATTTTAGTTATTTACTTTATGTTTTGCTTATTTAGTTATTCTCTCAACAGCCTTTGAGGTATTAGTCCGATTTATTTTACAGGTGTGAAAACTAAGAATAGAGAGGGTCAGTAGTTTTCCATTACTTAGCAGAGGTCTCAACACTGAGCTAAGGACTATGGGAGCAAATACAGAGGACTCCTTTTAGGGTCTCATCTGAAAAGATAAATTCATGTCTGTTACTACCAAAGAAAGTTACGGTATTCTATGCAGGAATGCAGATCAGATCCTACTTTGTAGGGTTCATCTAGAAAAATAAATGTGTCTCTGATACCAAGAGCAGAAGGTTCAGCAATGGCCTGGAGTGATAAGCCCATATACTATATACATTAAAATTCTCATTCCTCAGAGTTTTTGTCAGAATGTGGCAGACTGGGAAAAGCCACTAGCTTGTGGCCTGGCCCCATTGGCTCTGTCCTGCCCTGCCAAAGGCCTAACACAGACATGTGTGGGCACCTCACTGCAAGCTCCATCTACAGTGCCTCTTACCCCACATTCAACCACGCTTTTAGCTATGCACTTGGCCTCAGCTTTCATGTGGCGATAGTCTGGCTTGCTTTTGGAAAGATGGGCATTTATACACCATGGACATGGGATTGGGGCATTTGACAAGGAATCTCAGAATGCTATGTGGAGTATAATCTAGAAGAAAAGGCTGAGTGACACATCCTCTTTGATCCAGGGAAGCCTCACCCTATAAGAAGAAGTATGGTCAGGGGAGGGACAAGTCAGTGTCTCCTAAAGTAAGGAGTCTAAGTGGTCAACTTGACTCTTAGCTTTCGACAGAAATTAGAATATCAACAGAGAAGTTCAGAATTTTCTAGATTCCTCAGACTCTAAGATCTTCTTTCTGATGCCTTTTTCCTCATACAGTCTTTACCATCTCAGTAAAATGGTATTGCCATTCTTACAGTTGCCAAGGCCAAAAACTTTGAAGTCGTGTGTGTTTTCTCTCTTTCACTCATAAGTCATATTCAATCCCTCAGAGCAAATCCTGTCAGCATTATTTTCAAAAGTTACCCAGAATTTAACTTCTCTTCAGCACTTCCAGTGTTATTACTCAGGTCCAAAACATCATCCCCGCGCTCTCACATTAACTACTCTCTGTGTTTCCCGCCCCATGCTTAGTCTATTCACAATGCAGCAGCAAGGACTTTGGCACTTGTTCCCTTCTCTATGCCTAGAATGCTCTAATACAAATATTGGACGACTTGCTACTTCATCTCTTTCTTTTAAAGTGTCATTTTTTCAGTGAAATCTTCTCTGCTTGCATCATCTAAAACTGCCACCATCCTGAGAAAAGCAGCAAAATGGCAGTATAAGAAAGACCCTTGAAAAACTCCCCTGGAGATTATAATGAATAAAATATCTGTAATTCAACTAAAGACTTCTTATGCCACACACAAACACAACTAAAAAACCCACTCATTGCGTCAAAGTGCCTGCAATTGGGCAGTGGGGCAAACGGAGGAGAGAAAAGGGGAAGTGCCAAGATGTTGGTGGTGCATGGACCCCCACTTGGACCTCCACTGCAGGGGTAGGGAGGAGAATAAAAGCCATGGGAGAGCATTCCAGACCTCACTGGGTACAAGGGACAGAGAAAAAAAGGCCGAAAGACAGGGGCCGTGAGACACTGCAACAAGACCTCACTTTGGCTCCCAGACTGGGTGTGTAAGATGTGGCATCCTGACTTCACTCAGATTTCAAGAAGAGGGGTGCAGTGGGGGCTGTGAGGAGCTACAGTGTGACCTCACTCTGGCCAGAAAGAGGAAAGAGAGAGCAGTCTGTGCATGTGTTTCTCAGCCCATGATCAGCATGGTCTGAGAGACCAGCATGTAGGACTGAACCCAAGCCTCAGGGCAGAGTCCTCAGGGCAAACCGAGAACAGAAAGGCATGTGCCCATACTACCTCTCTGACCCTGCAGCCTCAGGAAGAAAGCTGAGGTGCGAATCCTAGCCGCCTTCCCCCACCAGACCTCTGCCTGCCCAGTATCAGCAGCGAACACCAAAGAAACTGCACGAGTGAGTATCCGGTTAAGGAGCAGAATATCTATAAATAGAGAGGCTGCCAGAATAGAAACCAGAGAAATGGAGCTCAAAATAAATTTAAAACACAGAAAGTTAAAGTAAAAGCGATGGGGATAAACAACCCATCAGACAGAGCTCAAAACAATGATTACAAAAATGTTCAGCGACCTTAATGATAATTTCAACAGAGAGACAGCAAGCATAAAGGAAGCCATACAAACTATTATAAAGGAATAGACTGAGATAAAGATGATAATAACTGAAATGAAGAATGGAATAAAAGGAGTCACCAGACTAGATGAAGCAGAAGTGCAAAGCAGTGATTTGCAAGAAAAGCCAGCAGAAAACACCTAATTAGAATAACAAATAGAAAACAAATCCAAAAAAAAAAGAGAAAGGTTTGAGATTCCTCAGTGACAACATTAAGCATTAACAACATTCGCATCATAGGATTACCAGAAGAAGAAGAGAAAAAGCAAGGGATAAAGAACTTACTTAAAGAAATAATGTCTTAAAATTTTCTTAACCTAGAGAAAGAAATAGACATACAAGCCCAGGAAACACAGAGATTCCCAAAAAAGATGATCCCAAATAGGAACACACTGAGACACACCATAATTAAAATGGCAAAAGTTAAAGAAAAAGCGAAAATTCTAAAAGCAGCCAGAGAACTGCAAGTAATAACTTACAAGGGACCCCCATTCAACCCTCAGCTGATTTCTCATCAGAAACTTTGCAGGCCAGAAGGGAATGGCAGAAAATATTTAACATGATGAAAATATAGGATCTACAACCAAAATTGAAGATCAGATGAAGAGCTTGTCAGACAAGAAAAAATTTAAAGGAGTTTATCATCACCAAACCAGAACTACAAAGAATGTTAGAGGAATTTCTTTAAGATGGGAGGAGAGACGGGAGAGTGGGTAAAATAAGGGAAAGAAATGTAGTTTGGTTGTTACAAGGCAATAATCATGGGGATAGAGTACACCATGGGAATATAGTCAATAAGGTTGCAGTAACTTTGTGTGGTAATAGATTTGGTTGGGGTAATGGGAAGAAGTGCTAGGCAGGATGGGTAAGAAAGGGGAAGAAATCAAGAAGTACAAATTTATAGTCACACAATAGTCACAGGGATGTAAAGTGCAGCACAGGGCATATAGTCAATAACATTGTAATAACTGTATATAGTGTCAGAGGGAAACCAGATGTATTGGAATGAGGATTTAGTAAGTTATATAAATGACTCATCACTGTGCTGTACACCTGAAACCATTATAATATTGTATGTCAAATGTAATTGAAAAATAAGTCTCATAAAAAAATAAAAAGGAGGGAGTTCCCTGATGGTGTAGCGGCTTCGGTGCTGGCACTGTCAGCGCTGCAGCCTGGGTTCGATTCCCAGCCAGGGAGCTACCCACATACCAAAAAGCAAAACAAATAAAAAATAAAAAAATAAAAAGGAGTCATATTTAAAAATAAAATAAACAAAATAAAATTGCCACTTTCCTGACATTTTATATATATTTTTCCTTGTTTTTGTTATTTTTGTCCTTGCACTTACCACTTTCTGACATATATACATTTTACCTATATTAATTAGGCACTTTCCGTCTCTCTCCACTATAATATAAGCTCCTGAGAGCAGGAATTTATTATTATTATACTTATTGTTGCATCTCTAGAATGGTACTTGGTGCACAGTAGTTACTAAAAACATTTTTGATAGATAAAAGAATAACTATCAGTAGTAAAACAAACTAGCCATCTCTTGTTTCACTGACTTTCATAATGATGATGGATAGATAGATAGAGGTATAGTTTGTTTTATTTTATTTTCTATCTCGACTAGAAAAACAGGGGGCAACAATCAGATAATCAGTAGTTTCTAAATCTTGCCTTGGACCTATCCTGACACATACAAAATTCCAGATAATAACCTAATTGATGCTTGATCAGAAACTTCATGATACAGGATTTTACACAGTACATGTTTAGAAGTGACTGAGTCATCCCAAACTCATTCTTTGGTACCTACCCTTAACCACCAGCATTGCAGAAGGGCCAAATCTCAGCAGCCACATTTGTACTATTGAGTTTCTACTGCTCTGATCCAAGTGTAACAGAAATAGATTTAGTTATGAGTTGTGGAAAATCAGAATAAGAATGGTATAAACAAGGTTGATGTATCTCTCGCTCTCTCTCACATACATTAAGTCTAGTGGTCAGCACATTAGGACTTGTTTGGCAATTGCTAACAAGGACCAAGACTTCTTTTAGTTTATTCTCCCATCCTCAGGATAGGATTATACGTTATGGTACGAGATGGCTGCATAACCTCTAGCCAGTAAATTCACATTGTAGTTAGCAGGAGGGTGGAAAAACCTAGGTTGGGTCTGGAATATTTTCTTGTCAGAAAGCAAGTGTATGTGCAATAATGTTGGAGGCAGTGTTAAATATACGAAGGAGTCAGTGTGGGAGGCTCCATCAGTCAGTCTGAGCATCACAAAGAGAATAGTAATTATGATTAATCAAAACAAGTAGAATCAAGGATTAATGGTGCTAAAAAGAAGCAAGTTAAAAACTGTTGAAAAAGGTAAATGTAATATAAAAAAATGATTGTAATACATTGTGTTTAAATTTTATTTTGCATTTAGAGTTAAGTTATAATAATACATTTTAATTTTTCTTTTAAATATTTGGTACTTAGAAAGCATTCAGTCCAAAACACAAGATAGCATATGGTTATGAAGGAAGAACCTGGAACCAGATTATCATGTACTAATCACTCTGTGCCTATACCTCAGTTGTAAAATGAGAATGACAGTGCCTAGTTTATAGGGATGTTGTAAATTTAAATGAGTTAAAACACATCAGGCATTTAGAACTGTGCCTAGTATACACAAACTTGATTTTTTTAAAAAAAAATCTGTGTGCCTTATTTGTCTACCTATCTATGTATTTACCTCTGAAGCAAAGAAGGGAGATAAAGATAGGTTGATAAACAGGTAAGTAGGTAGATAGATTAAAAAACAGCAACAAACATTAGTTTAAAAGGATTTCTGTCACAGTCAATAGAAAAATGTCCTGACTACTATAATTATAATTTTCTCAAAACAAATGTGTCCCATGCCAAGAAGTGTGCCTGACAGATAGCATGTGGCTAATAAGTTGATGCTGAAATGCAATAAACTGAAAAAAAAAACACCTGGAAGTTAAATTTTATATTAAAGATTTAGAATATATTTATTCTCAAATATTCCACCAGGAGTAGTTAGCTTTGTCATCTTTAATGAGTAGTGCTAAAAGACTGTCTTCCCTAGTAGTCCTTAGTAACTTCATAGCTTATTAATTAATTAATATGATATGGCAACACATCTATCTACCTATGGGACTACATTTAGCAGCTTCCCTTTTAGTTAGGTATGGCCATGTGACTAAGTTTTGTTCAGGAAGATCAATTCAAAAATTATATACATGTCCAATCACTACACTATACACCTGAAACAAATATAAAATAGTATTAAATGTCAACTGTAATTGAAAAAATATATATAGCAAACCCTCAAACAACAAACAGTAAAAAACAAACAACTTAATGGCAGTATGGCATAGGACTCCTTGGAAGCCTCCTTAAAAAGGAGGGCCATGATATTCTTTTCTTCCCTCATCTTTCTGCTTCTGACAGCTGGAGTTCAGGCAGCTACTCCAAGTCCTGAGGCAATATGCTATAAATGATAGAGCAAAAAGACAGAGGAATCAAAATATTATGCAACCACCATACCATTCTTGGACTGCTTACCTGTATAACCTTTTTTAACATGAAAAAGATACATACTTCTCTCTTGTTTAAGCCACTGTTATTTTTGAATTTTCTGTTACATTCAGTCAAATCCAGTTTCAAATAACAAACTAATATGCAGCTATTTAATATATTTTTGGTAATATACTGTGTACAAAGCACTGTACTAGGTACCATGTAGGATCCAAAGTTGCTTAAGATGTTAATCTCCACCCTTCAAGACCTTATAATTTAATAAGAAATGTAAGTATATACACAAATAATTACAACATAACACAGCTTACATTATTTGTATATATGATTCAAATATTTTAAGTTTGTGTTAGATAATCCTATAAAAGTGGTTGTCTATAAGTACATGGGAAATGAATTAAGAATGATATAGCCAGGAGGAAACATACAGAAGATGGAATTCATTCTCTCTCTCACAATAGTTTTTTTTCCTCTGAGTCAACTCAATGTCAATCACAGATACTGTGATGGGAAGGTAATGTCTTGACAACATACATCTATAAAATTATATTTCACATCTAACCCTAGCCTAGATTGAATTCAGAATTAGTAAAATTGTGTGCAATTTTAAATCAAAACTTAACATATGAGGGTTTGGTGATGTGTCTATTTCAGACAGAGTGAAGGCATGGCCTATGTATTGCATATGAAATTATTCCTCACATTTGGTTTCAACTCATCACAGATAATAATATGAAAGTTTCGAAAGAAAAATGATAAAGGAATACAAATTACATTGAAAACATACTCATTGGAATTTGAAAGATATAAATAATCAATAAAACTTCAGTATAAGCTTCTACTAATAATTGATGACTTGTGGATTCATGCCAAAATAATGTGTGATAAAGCATACTGCTTACTTTGGTTAAAAATTTCCATTTAATAATATCCTTGTAAAAATACAAATGGATTTATTTTTGGGATCTATCCCAGGACTAGAAACTGATGAATATGAGCATACTAATATGTGCAAGAATAGATCACTTGTTTTGAAATCTTTATGAATTTATCCTTGCATATGTAGAATAAAGCCTTTGAAAATTTACTTCAGAATGGATCACATATTGACCACTTAATTGTGTAGCTGACTTAAGAAATGTTTCTTAGAGAAAACAAGATTTTATTTTCATAACCTATCAGTGAAATTTAGACAAAAAAATAACTATTTCAAGCTATATTACCTTTGCCTAAGCCAAAAGTATTATTTTTTTCTCATTGTTCATAACATCTTTCAGTTTTATTGTTTTACTTCAAAGTACCATCTTCAACTTTTCAGTGTGCCTAATAGGCAAAGTCTTCAGGTCCAGTAATGTCTCTTTTCCATGGTGTATATACAAAAAAAATTCAATTGGGTTAATAATTAAGAGTTTGTTTGTGGACCTTGTGATAAAATCTCATTGCTAAAAAATACTCCTTAGAAGTGAAGCCTATAGATAAAGTAGGAGAAACAGGAGCCTTGAAGTAAAAAAACAAACACACCCAAAACCTTGGGACTACATTCAGTCTAGCCTTTATATCTGTGCAGTCTTAGATGGATTACTAATCTTTTCTGAATCTCATTCTACGAAGTTCTGAGGAAATATTAAGCAGAGGTTAAAATGACAGATTTTGAAATCCAACTGACTGGATTTTAATCTTCACTGGCTGTGTAATTTGGGGCAAATTACTTAAACTCTCTTAGACAAATACTTTATGTGTGAAAAAGGTGTAACAATCGTAGTTGTTTCACAGTTGTTTAATGCATGAAAAGTATTTAGAATAGTGCCTGTCATTATTTTTTAGTATATTATAGCTATTACTATTATATCTAAATATTCCTTATTATTCCTATTGCTATCTATAAAATGGAGAAAATTATGTTCTTATGAAGGATTAGTTAAATAATATACATCAATAACCCATAGTGGTGCACAGTAGATGCTCAATAAATATCAACTATTATCTGTAAAATAATTTGCAAGTATTGTGTGAAGAGTAACTGAGATAAAACATTTAATGCTCACCCTAGAAAGCAGAGCAGAGTAGATGCTCAATAGTGTTCATACCAACATGGAAGCATTCTCTTTTTCCACAGACTTTTAACTATGAAAAGATATGGAAAAAGAATACTAGAAATTGATTCCCACTTGCTAGGACTCTTCCTTATAACTTTAATATAATGACTTTTTAAGGACAAGTCAGTCCTCATTCATGTTGAAATTAGAGAAAACCACACTGATGTCAATTCAAATATTTATAGAATTACCTACCAACTAAAGAATGAATTTAACCTCCCATGCTCACGACTCTTTCAAATCCTCCTTCATTCTTTGACATCAGTGAAGGGTTTATAAAGACTTCTCACTATATCTTCCTTTCTGTGAAAGACTCACTTTCTTTGGGAAATCCATCTTCCATGTGAAACTGCTGTTTGCCTCAGAACAAACTTTATTTCCCCCTTTGGACATGCAGCAACCAAAATCACATCACTCCTTGGTGCCCCACCAGTACTTTGGAGATATAATCACTATCCACCCATGCAACAAATACCTCACCTTGCTAGTTTCTGCAAGCATTTAACAGGGAAAACTACATTTGGGACTGAGAATACTGGGTTGTTAGCCTTGTGGGTTGAATGCAAGGGGTGTTCTGGAAGAGTTCCAGACAATCTGCTTATTTTTATTTTTTATTTTCTATGTGAAAAGCATGTACCTCCCAGTACCACAGCATACATGCTGCTGCCAAAACTACTTATGCACTAGCTTCATTTCCTGGGCCGAGAGTCATACTCTTCCATTTACAGTGATTATCAACATTCTTTACACCAAACTGCCCTCAGAGCGGGGAACTTGGCAGGGCTCAACCACAGTGTCAGCAACTTCTCAGTTTTTGAATTTCAGTTTCAGAAATGGAAGGTTTCAGAGCCCAGAACTATAGATATTTTGCTAAACATCTGCTTCCCTTTGCAGGCGGCGGGAGGTAGACTGAGAGTGGGGCTGGGTCTCCGTGGTGATTGTTTCCATTGCTTGTCTCAGGTTCCCAGGGAGGAAGCAGAGTCTAATGGAAAGAACATTGGCTTTGGAGTTAGTCGGACCTGTGTTCACATCTCAGCTGTGTCTTTATTTGTGTGTTGTTGGGCAAATCACTTAAGTCTTTCTGAGACCCCATTTTAGTTATCTATAAAATGGGTTTCATAATTATGGAACTTGCAGGGTTGGTGTGAGGGTTAAATTACATCATTATGGAAAGGCATTTAACAGAGGCTCTTTGCCCCTTCAGTTGCTGCTCACCCACCATGAGGCAGACATGTAGGACCATCTTGGCTAGCATGGATGGTTTCCTTGCTACTGTGTCAGAAAGCTTCTATCTGCCTAAGAGCTGTAAGTAAAATAGGTAAGTGATCATTGTCCTATATGTGACTATCCTTATTGCTACAATTTACACCAACTTTAGTGAAGACAGAGTTTAGGGATCTGATGCAGTGATTTTTTTAACTCCAAACTCTATTCTCCTGATTCCCCAACCTTGCCATCTTCCCACTGCTAGTGAAAGTTAATGATTTCTGGCTACTATTGATGGTGTAGCCTCCATTCTACCAAGCCCTGAATATTGTGTTCTGTAGCAGCTGTTGCTCCTATCAGAACCTGTCAGAAATGACCAGCTCTGATGCTTCAGGTGCTTTATCAGCTTTGCTGATGGCATTTGTCATCATGACTTTTCACTTCTTGCTGCCTTTATCATGATGACTCCTGACATTTGCACCACCTGGATCTTCTCAGTCAGGGAAGACTTTCTCCTAGCTGTGATTATAGATTTGGCTTAGGCTTTCTGGCTCTCCTGAAGCACTTGAAACACCAGATTTCCAGAGGCTGGGCTGGTAGTGTATGAGAGAACCCACTTATGCAGGATTGTATATGAACATACTTTGTGTCTCTGGACCAGTTAGTATCCAACAATTGGGCCTGAACACCTCAAATTCCACACACACAAAAAAACCCAACTTAATTGTAGTTTCCAAGGGTTTACTTCAGGTTCTAAATATTTTCCCTGACTCCCAGATGTAACTAACCCATCATGGGTATGAGAAAGTAAATAACACAGGCCTCATCCATGCAGCAATTTATCCTGGGTGGGGAGCTTGTACTTTATCCTTGGAGTTCAACTTAATTATATATAATTACATAGCTGTTGATGCCCTCGGGTGGGGGACAATTGTGAACGAGGACAAAAATAGAGGAAAGTTATCTTGAGTGATGATGGACAGTCTCCCGCCCCAAATCATGGAAGCCTAGACTGGACTGGACAATTTCACATCTGGAAGAAATTAGTAACAGAAATAATAAGTGATAGAAATTAGTAACAGAAATAGTAAAAGCCTAAGACATGTACTTGCCGATCTCTTTATGGAAGAGGAATAAAAACTTTCTGAAGGCTTAAACTTTTGAACGATTACACACAGAGAAACTTATAAACTCTTCATTCTTTCTATTGAGTTGTTAATACTGTTACCCAGGAGGGCCAGACTAGTATGGGACAACTAGAGACCACACAGGTAGAGAACAAGAAAATAAGAGAATTCATACTAAGAAACACCATATCAACCACTTAGGGCTTAGATAATGTAGTCATAAATGTATAATCTAAAACTGTGACCACTCTGAGAATAAAAGGGGCATTATTACAATGAAACTTTGTCAGACACAAAATGAGAACCTGTGGCCATCCCAGGCTTAGATATTCACCAATTGCTGGTGAAGATTGATCAATAGACACGTCAAGTATATTCCTATACATGACTTATATTTTATAATGATTGTTTATACTTAAGTTAAATGTTGGTGAACTGTGGTGGCCAAGACATGGAAGCAACCAAAGTGCCCTTCAGTAGATGACTGGATAAAGAAGCTGTGGTACATATACACAAGGGAATATTACTCAGCTATAAGAAAAAATGAAATATTGCCATTTACAACAAAATAGATGAACCTAGAGATCATCATCTTGGCCAAAATAAGCCAGACAGTAAAAACCAAGGACCATAACATTTTATTCATATGTGGAATATAAAACTGAAAGAAACAAAGAAAAAAAAAACCTCATGGACACAGTCAATAATTTAGTGGTTACCTGAGGGCACAGAGGAGGGGGTGGAAGAAGAGTAAGGGTGAGAGAGGAGGGACGGGGAGCCAAATACATGGTGATGGGAAGAGAACTCACACTGGGTGGTGAACACATAATGCAACACACAGACGATGCACTGTAGAACTGTACACCTGGAACCTATGTAATTCTTGTTAACAAATGTCACCCCAATAAGTCTAACAATAAAAAAATCTAAAACAAACTATTGTTGAACTGTATATTACCTACTCCATAGCATGGATTCAAGTAATTTGACTTAATCATTTTTGTTGCTATTACACATTTTCAAGTTGAAAGCATCCCTTTACAGATTGTTAAAGAGAAATACTTGATCCTATTTGAATTTATAGTCCCGATACTTTGCTCAAAGAAGGATTAACATTGATTTTATAATTTGAAATGCTAGTTTCTACCAAGTTCATTTTACT
Organism: Lyroderma lyra; assembly: GCA_004026885.1. Classification (NCBI taxonomy): domain Eukaryota; kingdom Metazoa; phylum Chordata; class Mammalia; order Chiroptera; family Megadermatidae; genus Lyroderma; species Lyroderma lyra. The sequence continues at coordinate 275,026 of PVJL010001157.1, read as the reverse complement.
TTATGCTCTGAAAAGGCTGGAGTAAATCCTGATGACTGAACTGTTCATTAGAGTATATTTACGCAACCTACTTATTTCTATTCACTACTGAGATTTACTTATTTTAGTGCCCCTTTTAGTTACAACAGACTGTAAAATAAAGCTTAATTTATTTACATACTTACATGCATTATACTATTTTGTGTAGAGAAGGAATAAATTTTTATTTATTTTATGTCAAAAGATTTTACCCTGACTCTGTAGCCTCAAGATAATACTTACTTCTCTAAGGTAAGTCATTTCCTAATATGTATAAACTCATTTAACTTAGAAATATTACATTTTGTCTTACCCAAAGGCATGAGAAATGATATGCAGAAAAGGCTATATAAAAGGACATGGATCCTGACTGCATCAATGACAGCATATTGCAAAATAAAATTTTGTTCTTAATTTTAAAAGCCACTACATCTTACATGACTCAGATGTTGAATAAGTGAGTAAAATGTCCCAACTTATTTTATTTTCTCATTTCAGTTTTCCTGCCCATCCCATTTCAAAATCAATCATACACTTGAAAGAATTAAAGATAAAACTCCACATCTCTATATATATTTACAGCAAATCGTATATGGCCTGCTTACCTCTACCTCCATTTTCATAAATTGAGGGAAGTCACTCTCTATACACATCTATTGTTGGCATCCTGCCATTCCTAATATTGAACAGGTTACTTTACTCGTGGGGCATGTCTTTTTCTCTCTCCTTTCCAATCATGTCTGATTGGCTTCCCAGTAACCTCATTCTCGAATGTGTATAGCTGAAATGAGGGCCTACAATTTTCCTTTTCTTGCCAAATTTTATTTTTTTAAATAGAATTTTGGGAAAAGCTTTTCTTTTCTACTAAACACAAGTACTTTCTGGCAAAATAATGATCTCTTCTGGTTTATTTGCAATGTATTTATTTATGGTTTGGGCATTCCTGCTTATCCCACATTAACTGATGTCACCTATAATATGATAGTGTCTTCTTGTTACCTTCTCTTTTCTTCTTGAGTTTTGTGACGACCTGGAGAAATTATTGTTGTGGAACAGTGAGTGAAATAGCCATTCTTCGATTTACCTGGAAGAGTGAGCATGTATAACATTCTTATTTCTTTAACAGGAAAAGAAGATGGAGGGTTCTGTTTCTCACTTATCACTAGTCAAAAAGAATTACAATTCTCAGGAGCAAATTGAAAAGTTAGGAGGAAAAAATATTTTCAAGAGTTCAAGTTCTCCAGGTGCTGAAGGGATTGAACATATCAGATCTGATGGATGCATCAACATTGACATTTGTGAAAATGTGCATGAAGAAATATGCATTGATTTTAAATTGCATGCCAGAAAAGCCTAAAAAATAATCCATGATTTTTCATCTTCTAACTTAGATGGAAAAACATGTGTTTTGCTCACAACCTTGTCTGAGGGAAATATGAACTCACAGCCAATCACATTCACATGCAGGCCCTTTTTCTGAGACTGCTTTCAAATGTAAGTATAACATATGTTGTTCTGTTAGAAAAAAAAATAAAGTGAACTTTTACAATGTAAATTCCTAACACATAGGATTATAGGAAAGAATCATGTTGTTCAAAACAATGCATAGTTTTCCCGCTAGGTAGATTCACTGGGGTGGGGGTGAGAAGTATACAATTTTAAACCTTGCATATTTTTCATTACCCCATGGTGCCTGCATATGTATCAGAACAACTTTCTTCCATCAGAGTGTAGAGAGTCTGACTCAATAACCACATTGAGAAGAATAATAGACCAATGGTACATGTGTTGACAGATTTTTGTTACCCAGTGGAAGGGAGATAGAACAAATTAGATGATGAATTTTAAGGACTAAAGTATACATTGCAGTTTTTCTAAATCTCAAAATATTGTGTTCTTCTTGAGATCACTTAACTATGTGTTGGTTGCCTTTGGTGATGCTGAAAAGTCCTTAGAGGCTAACTGAATGAGTTCTGGAATTGCTCTCATGATGAACCACTAACCAATTTGTCTCAAATGACACTTGAATGCAAAGTTAAAAATGAAGGAATTCTGAACTACATTGTGGCATGTGGAAGAGGACTGAATGATTTATTCTCACTCATTTTCTTTACTTTCCATGCTAAAATATTTTTACAAGGTCAATAAGTTATGAAGGCTCACATTAACAAGATTAAATGTGGATGAAAATATGTAAACTTGAATATTTATAAGAATGTGGAATTAATATTTTAGTTTTCCTCCAACTAATTCTGGATTTGTGGGATATCAATTAAATGAGGGCATCTAACTTGATTTAGTTTAATTTAGTAAGATGATGAATCATGGGTTGTTAACATGGAAAAGAAGGTGCTTAGTATTTTGGATATTTTAGTGAAAGAAAGTGACATGTTTGGAATACTATCACTCCAATTTTGGGAAGGCTTTGGCATTGAAACACTGAACTTGATGCTTACTTGAGGCCATGCATGAGTTCTCATCTGCCAGTGATGTCTACTTATCAGCCAAAGGATCCAGTTAGCATTTTGCAAAGGTTGCTGAGGGTTAATATTACAAGCTGTACCAGTGATGGAGACATGTTTAAAGAAAAAGAAAAGTTTAATTCAGGCATAGTCATTTAGACATTTAGAAAAGCTAATATTTTCCACTTGTAGAAGGTTATATGACTTACTGCTGAGAAAAAAATAATGTTTTGAGAAATCAAAATACTATAAAAAGATCATTAAGAAATGAGTGTTTTAGGCAGATGACAGGAAACAGCAGTATTAGTAGCTAATACTTTACACTTATATATACTGTTTTGTACTGTGCATATTTTACCTCATTTAACTCTCACAACTATACTACGCAAGAGGCATGTCCAGGTCCTTTTAAAATTTTTGATTATGGACTCTGTCTGGCATTTGTAGTAATAATAACAAATATATGTTAAGCTTCTGTGGGACACATGCTCCATCCTAAGCCCTTCAGCTGGTGCTTGGCAGCCAATTAAAAATATTAGAAGAGAAAATTATTGCTAAACATTGCTAGATTGATTTATATCTGGATTTTGCACAATCAGTAATCTGAATACTCCATGTGTTTTTCAGTCCTGAAGGGGATAACCTAATATATTTCCTGGAATCCATCAGGATCTAAATACAGACTGTTTTTTTTCTGTTTACATGCCAACTTCCTAAGCTCAAAGGAACTGACATAACAAGCACTTGGAATGTGTGAGTTGCTTGTGACCTCATGAACACTGAAATGTCAGATGATGAAACCTATTTTTAGCAGACTATTTAGAAGGGCCCCATGGGCTAATTTTTGCTTAGGGCTGCTCAGTTGAAGATGTGATAATAGGGCACACTGCCAAGATCTATGGTTGGTTGTTATTTAGCTCTTTATTTAAGAGCTTTAAACATCATCCAGAGATATTTCTTAAGTGCATGTATGTCCAGGGCAAGGCTGTCTGAGTGTTGGACAAGCTTTGTAGATCTAAGAAGTGAATAATTTTATCCTTCAGCACATAGTGAGTGAGGGCCACTATTCCCTAGGCTGCATTGAATGCAAAAGAGCATGATTTGTTTAGTTCTTTCCACAAAAGTATCAGGGTTTTGAAAATTTGGAATTAAGCTTTTTCTACTCCTTAACATCTCTCACACTACATTTACATGTACAAAATTGAGAATTAAAAAATAACCTGGGGAGTTTAATGAATGTGGCAAGATAGCTTGAATCAATGTAGAGCAAACTCACTTGTTCGCTTTGTGTAAGTTCTTTGGAGAGTCTTGTCTAGTGGGATTTGTTGTGCTATATAGAAAATTTTTAACTTTTTATTGCTCTACTTCATGAGTTGTATGTGTGTTGCAGCATTTGCCAAACTTAAAGAGCTACCCTATATGGGCAAATACGATTTTGATTCTTTTGATCAGAGTGAGATAGAAATAACAGGATATCAAAAGACGGATTAGTCAAAGGATTTTACATGCCCTGAGATTTTTATCAACTTCAATGCCCTTCAATTCCAGATAAAAAAAGAAAAAAGCCCTGTTTCTCCCAGTTCTGTGCAGAAATGTGGAAATCCTCAATCTTCAAAATAATCTGAAGCCTGAGAGCTGGTCAAGTTTATTAATAGTGAGGATGGGGCAACAGGTTTTTAGTCTTGTGTCACAGCTAGAAACCTGTAGAGATTCCTCAATGACCTGTCCAAAAAAGGGTGAGATATTTAGACTGCTACATGACTTTTCTTGAGGGAAAATATAAGATTCTATAGAAACATTTTATTATACTTCTTTAACTTTATTAAGACAGAGGACAGGTTTCTTCCTCCTCTCTCTGTAGTTAAGAACCTAACCAAAGAAATTGAGAAAACAATTCATAGGCAAAGGACTTTCTGTATGGTATTTGCATATATTCCTTCTTTTTCTTCTCTGAAAATAAGCATCTTAAACGTAGTAAATATGTGTATAGACTTCAGCATACCCTAAGAATTATGATAATAATCTAATTAGACTATGAATTGCCATGAAAAGAAAAATTTATTACCTAAGGGTGCTAGAGGTGTGAGGTCTCAGATCTCTATACACTTATATGTCTTGGCTAAAGTTCAGAAGTTTTCTGATGACAAGCAACAGTCAGTAAGAAAGTACATTTTCCTTATTTTGAAATCTATTTTCTTTGACCCAAGATTTAATTTTCCTCTAGTAGTTTTTTGGCACATATGGAAAAAATAAATATTTATTCAAAAATCAGCAATGTGAACAAAAAGTAAGCAAAAGCATGCATTATTTTTTTGCTATATTCAACTGTTAGTACCATGAATTAAAATAATTACAGAAAATTGTTATAATGATTAAATAAGATATTTCTCTAATGCCTTGCACAGTGCTCGTCATATGTAAGTGCTTTATAAATCTTTTTTTTATTGTTAGACTTATTGGGGTGACATTTGTTAGCAAGAATTACATAGGTTCCAGGTGTACAATTCTACAGTGCGTTGTCAACTTGTTGTATAATAAGTTCACCACCTAATGTGAGTTCTCGTTCCATTACTTTATATTTAGCTTCCCCTCCTCCTCTCCCACCTCTTCCCTGTTCTCCCATCTCCTCCCCATTTGTCCCCAAATAAACATTAAACTATTGATTATGTCCATGGGTTTTTTTGTCTGTTTGTCCATGGGTGTTTTTTCTTCGTTGCCTTCAGTTTTATATTCTGCATATGAGTGAAGCCACACAGCTTTTGGTTTTTTTCTGTCTGGCTTATTTTGCTTAACGTGATGATCTCTAGGTCCATCCATTTTGTTGTAAATGCAATATTTCATCTTTTCTTACAGCTGAGTAATATTCCATTGTGTATATGTACCACAGATTCTTTATCCAGTCATCTGTCGCAGGGCACTTTGGTTGTTTCCATGTTTTGGCTACTGTGAACAATGCTGCAATGAACATTGGGGTACATAAGTCTTTGTGGACTAACATTTTCAAGTTTTTGGGTAGATCCTAGAAGGGGGATTGCTGGGTCATATGGTAACCTAGACTGAACCAAGAAGAACTGGATAATCTAAATAGACCAATCAATAGCAAAGAGATTGAAATGACTATCCATAATCTCCATAAAGGTGAAAGCCCCAAACCAGATGGTTTCACCAACGAGTTCTACCAAGCACTCAAAGAAAAATTAATGCCTAAACACCTCAGACTCTTCCAAAAAATTGAAAAGGAAGCAATATTTCTTACCTCATTTTATGAGGCCAACATTACCCTAATACCAAAGCCTGGTAAATACAACACACACACACACACACACACACACACACACACACACACACACAGAAATTTTAGACCAATAAATCTTTAATAGAAAGTTTTTGAAAAAGATATTGATCACTTCTTAAGGGAAGATAAACTGCTTCCCTTACACTCTAACATCTATTTCTGATGGTAGGGGTTACATTTTATTAATCTTTATACATCCAGTCCTCTCTGAAGTTATTTTTGGAACTTTCCTTCATTTCTGTCTTATATCAGAGCCGCCAGTTCTTTGATTTTATATTTTCCTCTTTCTTGCTTTACCCTATTGGTGGTAGTACATACATAATAACTTCTCTTATTTTTTTTAATTGATAAAGGATTTCTACCATTTAGTTGATTAACATACTCATTACCTCACATATTTATATATAGGTACATATGTAATATATATATTTGTGTGTGAAAACAGTTAAGTTCTACTCTCTTACAAATTTCAGTTGCAGAATACAGTGTTATCAACTATAGTTTCCATATTTTACATTAGATCTTCAGATCTTTTTCATCTGATTGCTAAAAGTTTGTAACATTTTACCAACCTCTGCCTATTTCCCACATCACCCAGCTCTGGAAACCACTTCTCTACTTCATTTCTATGAGTTAGAGTTTTTATTTTTATTTTAGATTTCACATATAAATGATGCCATATAGTGTTTTTCTTTCCCTGTCTGGCATATTTCAATAGCATAATGCCTTCTTAGGTGGTTTCTGTGTCCTGGGTATAGTGAATAATGATGCAATGAACATGGGAGTGCAGATATTCTTTGATATTCTGTTTCCATTCCCTTTGGATAAATACCAAGAGGTAGGATTGTTAGATTATATGGTAGTTCTATTTTTAATTTCTCGAGGAAACTCCATACTATTTTCTGTAGTGGCTACACCAGGTTCCATTGCCAATAGTGCACAAACAGTCTCTTTTCTTCACATTCTTGCCAACATTTATCTTTTTATCTTTAATAATAGCCATTCTAACAGATGTTAGGTGGTTGATATCTTATTGTGGTTTTGATTTGCATTGCCCTACTGAGTAGTGATGTTTAGCATCTTTTTATGTATCTGATGACCATTTGTATGTCTTCTTTGGAAGAATGTCTATAAAGTTTTACTGAATTTTTAATCAGATTGTTTTGTTTATTTTTTGCTATTGAGTTGTATGAGTTCTTTATATATCTTGACTATTAACCCCTTATTGGATATACAATTTGCAAATATTTTCTTTTTTCATTTTGTTGATGGTTTCTTTAACTGTGCAGAAGGGTTTTTGTTGATGCAGTCCTACTTGTTTATTTTTGCTTTTGTTGACTGTTTTTGGTGTCATATCCAAAAAAATGACTACCAATACTGATGCTTGGAGCTTATAGCCTCTGCTGTGTGTTTTTTTTTTCTTCCTAGGATTTTTATGATTTAAGGTCTTATGTTTAAGGTATTTAATCCATTTTTGTGTAGGGTGTAAGACAGGAGTCCAGTTTCATTCTTTTACATGTGGCTGTCCAGTTTTTCCAACACTATTATTCAAAGAGACTGTCCTTTTCCCACTGTGTGTTTTTTGGCTTCTTTGTCATAAATTAATTGACCATATATGTGGGGGTTTATTTCTAAGCTCTCTATTTTGTTCCATTGACTTCTGCATCTCTTTTTATGCCAATATTATACTGCTTTGAGTATTATGGCTTTGTAATAGAGCTTTGAATCAAGAAGTGTTATGTCTCCAGAATTGTTCTTTCTCAGGATTGTTATGGGTATGTGGGGTCTTTTGTGGTTCTGTACAAATTTTAGAATTGGTATTTTAATTTCTGTGAAAATGCCATGGGAATTTTGATACAGATTGCACTGAATCTGTAGATTGCTTCTGTTAGTATGAACATTTTAATGATATTAATTCTTTTGGTCTATGAGTGTGGAATACTTTCACATTTATTTGTGTCTTCTTCAATTTCTTTCATCAATGTCTTATAGTTTTCATTGGACAGTGTAACTCTCCGGTTTAATTTATTTCTAGGTATTTTATTCTTTTTGATGGAACTGTAAGTGGTATTTTTAAAATTCCTTTTTCTTATTATTGTTAGTATATAGAAACAACCAATTTTTTGTACATTAATTTGTATCTTTTGACTTTATTGAACAATATTTTCTTTTTTTTTTTTTTTTTTTTTTTTTTTTTTTTTTTTTTTTTTTTTTTTTTTTTTTTTTTTTTTTTTTTTTTTTTTTTTTTTTTTTTTTTTTTTTTTTTTTTTTTTTTTTTTTTTTTTTTTTTTTTTTTTTTTTTTTTTTTTTTTTTTTTTTTTTTTTTTTTTTTTTTTTT
>PVJL010001157.1:0-266813 GCA_004026885.1 Lyroderma lyra | reverse complement strand
TCTCAGTGCTGACAGCACCAACACCGAAGCCTTAAGCCACTACACCATCAGGGAACTCCCTGAACAATATTTTCTTAAGTAAGGCATTTGGCAAGTAGATGTTTTGAGATTTTGATTTCAAGAGTTTTTGTTCTAGTTTTAATATAGTTTATTTTGATAAATAATTCTAGATTGAAAGTAATTTTATTCTGTTGTTGTATAATTTTGTTATGTTGGTTCTTCCGGACCTGGGTATTCTGGATAATTTATTTGAAGGCATTGTCCAACATTTCTTGATATCTGTTACTACTGATGAGAATCATCATGCTAGTCTCTTTCTATATCTTTTGTAGTTTTCTTTGTTTTAGCATCTTATCTTTATTCTTGGTGTTCTGAAATTTCACAAAATGATAAATATATTTTTAAAATATAATGATGAACACTAAATAGCTGTTTAAATTGGTATATTCATACTGGTATATTTTTGTATAAGCATTTTGGTAATTAGTATTATTGGGTGTCTTCTTTTATCTTTATTATTCTTGTCACTCTAATTAATCTTCTTTTGCTTTTTTGTTCTTTTAAGGAGATATTCTTAAATTCATTTTGTGGTTTCCAGAGGGTAAGGGGGGAGAGAAGTGGTAGTGGTGGGGTCAAATATGTGGTGACAGAAGGAGAACTACTCTGGTTTGTGAACACACAATGCAACACATAGATGATGTATTATAAAATTGTACAAATGAAACCTATATAATTTTGCTAACCAATGTCACCCCAACAGATTTAATAAATAAATTTTAAAATTTTTAATTAAAGTATAGTTGACATATAATAATACTCTATTAGTTTCAATTATAGAACATAATGATTTGACATTTATATACCTTATGAAGTGATCATCATGATAAATCCAGTAATCATCTGTCACCATACAAAGCTATTATGATATTCATGGCTATATTCCCTATGATGTAACTTATGTCCTTGTGACACATTTATTTTATAACTGGAAGTCTGTACTTCTTAATCCCCTTCAGTTTTTTCATCCATCTCTTTCATCAAGCCCCTCTGGCAACCATCAGTGTTTTCTGTGTCTATGAGTCTGTTTCTGTTTTGTGTTATTTGTCTGCTTATTTTGTTTTTCAGATTCCACAGATACATGAAATTGTACAGTATTTGTCTTTCTCCATTTGACTTATTTTACTTAGCATAATACTCTCTAGGTCCATTCATGGCAAGATTTTAATTTTTTAAATAGCTGAGTAATATTCCATTAAATATATGTATATATAATGGAATATTATATATACCACATATTTTTAATCTATTCATCTATTGGTGGACACCTAGATTGGTTCTATATCTTGGCTATTATAAATAATATGATTAATAGAGGAGTGGATATATCTTTTCGAATTAGTGTTTTTGTTTTCTTTAGATAAATACCCAAATGTTAAATTTCTGGGTTGCATAGTAGTTCTATTTTAAATTTTTTGAAGAACCTCCATACAGTTTTCCATAGTAGTTGCTCCAGTTTACAATCCCACCAATAGTGCACAAGAGTTCCCTTTTCTCCACGTCATTGCCAACACTTGTTATTTATTTAATTTTTGATAATAGCCATTCTGACATGTATAATGCAACAGGTTTTTTTTCTAATAACTTAGTATTCTGTAACTTCACTGAATTTTGTTATTATTTCTAATAGCATTTTAGTGGAGTCTTAAGGGTTTTCTATATATAATATTATGTCTTGGCAGTCACCTTTATAGTTTTCTAAGAGCTCTTTCTATTTATTTTAGTTCCTTTTATAATATCTCATTTTTGTTTAGAAAATACAATGTCTTTATAAAACATTCTTAAGATACTTATTAGAATTAGATATTTTTTAAATTGAGTTCTTTTCTCTTAAATATCAGCATTTCCTGGCACTGTTTTCTTCTGTCTGTGTTTCTTGGTTAATCTTTTGTGTTTGATTATTTTTCTTAAATGTCTGGGGAGCCTTAATTGAAAATTTATACAGTGATACCTCAGTACTTGTCGTTAATTGGTTTCAGGAGGCGTGATTAGTACCAAAAACAACAGTATTACCAAACAAACTTTTCCCATGAGGAATAATGTAAACAAATTTAATGCATTCCCAAACCAAAAATACACAAAATGACCATAGAAGCTAAGATAAGACCACAAGAGAATGTGCACAGGGCAAGAGCTACTGCATGACCCTTGCTTTTTGCTGGAAAGGGCAATGAGTCATGAGGCAATCAACACCGACAAGTTCTAGCTTGTGTGTCGAATAACACAAAAATCATGAGTACTGGGACAAAATGTTGTGTTAAAATGCATCGAGTACCAAATTTGATGAATTTCAAAGCAGAGAAGTACCAAGTTATGACTATTTAGGAATGCGAAAACAAAAAGCTATTTTTGAGCTCTAGATTAAAAAAAATGCCTTGTGAATTTTTATTCTTCAGGTGAGTGAATTGAAAGATGCATTCATTACATCAAGGGATCTCCAAATGTAAGAACACAGAGATATTTGCACTGGAGCCATTCAGCTTCATCAGTGAGGAAACCTTACAACTCTGCCCCACTTGAGAATGACGGAATGAGAAGAGAGGTATCGAGCTTCTAGGAATTCTGTGCCACAGCAATGTAGGAGTTTGAAGACATATTACACAGAATTTAAATCAGTGCCTTTGTCTTTGTCCCAAGTCTTGAGCCACTCTGGAGTTCTAGAGGAGCAGGGACTTTCTTTCTATTTGTATTCTTGTTCCTGCATGTGCTGTGCTCCACTTTTCACTGTTTAATCAGATACCACTTCCCTATTTTTTGTTTTCCAAATATTTTATTGACAACTTTTACCTATTCATGTGTTTTCCCCCATTTCTCTGTCTTTGTAAGATTATTGTTTTACTTGTGTAGATAGATAGATAGATGATAGATAGATAGATGGATAGAGAGATAGATAGACAGATAGATAGACATTTAATTGCTTTACTGTTATTTTAGCAGGGTCTCAAAGTGTGAGGATATTATAATAGCATGTGGTCACTTTACAGTATTGATTCAGAAGTATCAAAGGGGATTCATACTGTGCATTCATTCCAGTCACTTAATAGAGGATTCCTAGGGCACTAAGCTCCAAAAGATCCTAAGACAATGTTTGGGCTACATGACAGAGCACAGAAAAGGAGAGAAGTAATAACTACACAATGTAGTGCTCTCCCTATATGCATCACAATATATACAAAACTAAAACACATAATGTAATTTCCATATAGGATATATGTAAACAGAAGAGTTGGAGGTAGAATTGAATAGCAATAAAATAATTAAAATGTTCAGGGTAGACAGAGAATCTCTAATTTATAAATTTATACTTTTTCATTATACAGAGATAAAAGCTGAATGAGCTATTAAAACTTTATGAGTACATTTGTAGTTTTAAAAAGTTTATCTTAAGTTAGAGGATATGGAGTTCTAGAATCAGTGATTGTCCTCAGAACTTAGTACAAACTTAAAAATACATAGATTCAAGAAAGGTTTAGATAAATTTATGAATTGTGGATCTGTAGGAGTGAATAAAAGAGAGTGGGGATACTTACTAATTTATTTACTTAGAAGATAAAAAAACTTGTCATTATTTAAAAGATATGTTGGTATCACTCTCAATTTGATAGAAATGGGTTTACCATATTTTGCCATACATAATGCACACCTTTTTTGCCCAGATGTATAAGGGAAAAATAAGGATGTCCATTATACATGGGTAGTACTAATCCACATCTATATAAATATTTATGTCTTTTATTTATGCTTATGAGTTAAAAGTGTAATACTACAAATCAATAATGATATCGATATGCAAAATAATACCCTATAATACAATATTTTTTATATAAAAGTTTCTTGTGCCTTTTATATAAAGTTTCTAGTACATTGTATTTGTTATTGTGTTTTGTAATTTGTTACATAAAATTTCTTGTACCATAATATGTTAAAGAATAAATGCTAAAGTTTCTTTATAATACAAAAAACAAGTACCTAAATATAAAAAAATAAAAATTTGAATTAAAAAATTAAAATGAAAGATTTTTTTCCCAGAAGTTTGGGCCAAAAATGTGGGTGCAGAAATAAACCCACAAATATATGGACAAATAATTTTCGATAAAGGAGCAAAAAACATACAATGGGGAAAAGACAGCCTCTTTAGTAGGTGGTGCTGGGAAAACTAGAAAAACATATGCAAAAGAATGAACCTGAGCTGTGAACTCTCTCCATATACAAAAATTAACTCAAAATGGATTAAAGACCTTCATATGAGACCCGCAACAATAAACTGTATAGAAGAAGACATTAGCACTAAACTTATAGACCTAGGACTCAAGGAAGACTTCATGAACCTGACTTCAAAGCAAGGGAAGTAAAAGCAAAAATAAATGAATGGGACTATATCAAACTAAAAAGCTTCTGCACAGCAAAAGAAACCATCAACAAGGCAAAGAGACAGCCAACTGAATGGGAGAAAATATTTGCAAATAATGGATCAGATAAGGGTCTAATATCTAAAATATATAAAGAACTAATAAGACTTAACAACGAAAAAACAAACAACCCAATTGAAAAGTGGGCAGAAGAACTAAACAGACACTTCTCCCACGAAGAAATACAAATGGCCAGCAGACATATGAAAAAATGCTCATCCTCGTTAGCTATCAGGGAAACGCAAATCAAAACCACAATCAAGATACCACCTCACACCTGTGAGAATGGCTGTTATCAACAAGACAAGGAATAACAAGTGCTGGAGAGCATGTGGAGAAAAAGGAACTCTCGTACACTGCTGGTGAGAGTGCAAACTGGTACAACCACTGTGAAAGGCAGTGTGGAGGTTCCTCAGAAAATTGGGAATGGAGTTACCATTTGACCCAGCAATCCCCCTTCTGGGGATCTACCCAAAAGACTTGAAAACCTTTGTCCGCAAAGACTTATGTACCCCAATGTTCATTGCAGCGCTGTTCACAGTGGCCAAAACATGGAAACAACCAAAGTGCCCTGCAACAGACGACTGGATAAAGAAGCTGTGGTACATATACACAATGGAATATTACTCAGCTGTAAGAAAAGATGAAATATTGCCATTTGCAACAAAATGGATGGACCTGGAGATCATCATGCTTAGTGAAGTAAGCCAGACAGAAAAAAACAAAGAACTGTATGACTTCACTCATATGCAGAATATAAAACTGAAAGCAAAGAAAAAAGAAATGAAGAAACAAATAACCCATGGACACAATCAATAGTTTAATGTTTATTTGGGGATGAGTAGGTTAGGGAGGGGAGAAAGGGGAGGGGGTGGGAGAGGAGGGGGGATGCTAAATATAAGGTGATGGAAAGAGAGGTCACATTAGGTGGTGAACTTATTTTACATCAAGGGGACAATGCACTGTAGAATTGTATGCCTGAAACCTATGTAATCCTTGCTAACAGATGTCACCCCAATAAGTCTAGCAATAAAAATGAATTAAAAAAAATAAAATAAAATCTAAAAAATAAACAAAAAAACAAAAATGTGGGTGCACATTATACACGAGAGCACATTATACATGGCCAAATAAGTTAATCGGTATGGTATTTATTATGTAGTCACTATCCAGAGATATTAAGTTTTTTAATGCATCCAATACCCAGGTAGAAAACCATGCAAGCCTCCCAGTGATCTTGAGAAACTGTGTACAGTAATAGAATGGCCTCTGAAGTAAGAGAACACCTTGATTGTAGTCTTGGATAAGCAGATAACTTCCTCAAAGCCTGAACTGGTCATTTAGCCTCCTCAGCAGTACTTACAATTTAATGAGTGATGGGACTGCTATACTTCTAAGACTGTTAACTCTTATAGGAGGAGAAATCATACATCCCACCTTTCTTGCTCCACTGGCTACATACCTCTTAACTAAAAGGTATAGCATAGATCAAAGTACCACTAACATTTGCAAGAGTAACAAAATGCCCCAAAATACTTATTACAGTTACTACTTTATTATCTATTTTAACAGAAAAAAAAACAGATGATAATCTTTTTTAAGCAGATGAGCTTTTAAAAATGTACTTGGCTTGAGATAACATCGCCCTTAATATTTTTATGAGAATTTTCTTTCCAGGTTATGTTTTACTTTGGCTAATATAAAAGTTGGTGGGCAATTCCTGAGAACACAATTATTTCTTATTTGGAGAAGGCAGCCATAGGATCATCTTAGTATGAAATGTTTTATATTTGCTATTAATACTCCCCAGGGAGAATGATCTGAAGCTAGATTAAAATTAATAATAATAGTAATACCTATGCTTTATAGCAATTTGTGTTGGTTTTAAAAGATATCTGCAATTCTTTGACATTCCTTCTATGAAGAGATAGCATCTGTGCTCCCTCCCATCAAACTAAGAAGGACTTGGTGACTGCATGAGTACAATGCAGCAGAAGTGATGCTGTATAACTTCTGAGTTTTGGTTGAGAATGACTATGCCTCCTCTGTTAATTTTTCTCCAATGCTAACTATTGGAGCTTAAGCCACCATATAGAAAGTCTGGCTGCCCCGTGGTTGCCTTGTGGAGGGAGAGCCTACCTAAAGCGATGACATACAGACAGAGAGAGACAGCCCCAGCTCCTCTGCTTTTCTGTCTTACCAGGACAGGTTCTGTGGATGAGGAACCTTTAGAGGTGACTGAAGTCCTCATCACTGTCTCACTTCAACTCCATGAGAGACCCTGAACAAAAGTTGTCCAACTGGGCCTTAACAAAACCAAGACTCATTATCAGAATAAACAATAGTTATTATTTTAAGCATTTGTTTTTGATGGATTATTATACAGAAATAGGTAACCAGAACACACTTTAAAATTCACTTTTATTTTTCCAATTTTCCTGAACAGGCAAACTTACATTCCTGTTTCACAGATAGGACATTGAGACTTAGAAATTAAATGGATAAGCATTAGTCTAGTTTAAGTTCCTCTTTCCATCAATGAGGAAAATAAGGATCAGAAAAGCAAAATGACTCATGAGAATTACTTTATGTGTAACCACGTTTTAGCCCAAACTTTCAAGGAAAATAATCTTTCATTTTAATTTTTTAAATCAAATTTTTGTTAATATTTAGGTACTTGTTTTTTGTATTATAAAGGAATTTTAGCATTTATTTTTTAAATTATGGTACAAGAAATTTTATGTAACAATGACAAGACATTGGAACAGATACAAGGTACAAAAAATTCTATGTATAAAGTATTTTTATGTAAAATGACTATTATTGTATCCCAGGGTATTATTTTGCTTATGGATTTCATTTTTGATTTCTAGAGTTATACTTTTAACTCATAAGCAGAAATAAAAGAATTAAAAACATTTATATTGATAGAGAATTAGTACTACCCATTTATAATGTGCATCCTTATTTTCCTCTCACAAATTTGGTCAAAAATGCACTCATTAAACATAGCAAAATATTGTATATAGCCTGTCAGTAGAAATGCTAAGACTTTCCCCAGTCCTCTTTCCAGTAATTGGCTATTTGTATGTTCCCTGGTCCATAACAACCAAAGAGTTGCTTTTCATCTGGGGAATGAGATCACTTTCATATTCAAGTAATGCTTTCCTTAGCTCCATAGAAAGAGTGGAAAGAACCCTGGCCTTTTGGTGACAAAAGAATTTAGTTTTTTATCAATTTTTTAATTGTGTGCTTACAGTTATTTAATTTCCTTGAGCCACATCTTCATTATCTATAAAACTGGGATCAGAGTGCTTCCTTTGGAGTATTGTTAGGAAAACAAGATGTAAAGAATATTGATTGCCTGGCACAGTATAATACTCTATAGATGCCCCTTGTAGAAAGTCTCTTATGAAGTAACTATTCATTATCATCATTATCATTTTTTCTTAGAGGGTCTAAAATGATTAAAGTGATAATATTATAGAACAATAATAATACCAACTATAGTTTAGCTAATTTAATCCTCACAGCACACAAGGTAGGTACTATTATTTATTTTAGATGAGATAATAGGCATGGTGTGGTTATGTAATGTGTCAGTGTAAATTGGGATTAGAATCTTGGCAGACTGGGAGAGGAGAAAAAGACGATATCTTAGCATGGAGGTAAAAAAAATATATTTTGTAACTATTTGACCTCCTCTTAAGGCCCTTAAGTGAAATAAAACTAATTATAGTATGCCTGATAACAGCCAAGTCTTCCACCAAACCAGATCATTTCTCAGTCTTGCTGGAAAGTAAATCAGATTCTATGTAATTGCATCTAATGTTAATATTGCATTTGAAAAGGTAATTCTGGGATGTCTGAGATTCATTGTTTAAGGTTTTCAATGTAATTTTCATGTTGCAGATCAGGGCTCCTAACCTGAAATGTGCATTCTCTAATGATGCTATGAAGCATGTTTGCAAACTGAAGCACAAAATACCACAATTAGGGACTATTCAAGCTAAAGATGAACCTGAAATGTCTGTTTGAATTGCACTATAATTTTCAGATTCATGATTCAAAATTGTTTAGTAACTTGTCTTTATTATTATGTTACAACTGCCATGTGGATTATATTATTTTCTTTAAAAATCTTGTGTTTTTTTCATTACATAATAAAAGCCCTGTTATTAGTCAATTATCACAATTTCCTTTAGTACATAAGGTAAAACAATTATTACTCTAGTACAAATTTCTAGTGTGCAAATATCTTTTAAAGTTACATGTTCTCACAGAATGATTCTAATAGTTTTGATCATTTCTTTAGTAGCTAACCAAGCATTCCTCTCTGGGAAAGAGTCTGGAAAAATAAATAATGTACATTGTAGCTGTAAGTTCTTGATTTACTCATAACTCAGACTATTACAGCAGCTTGTGCCAGGAAACTGAATGTCTCTTCTAAACTTTTTTCCAGTTTTGGTAGCACTGTAAAAATTTTACTAATGAAGATGGATTCCTACAGTTTTGATAACCCAAACACATAAAAATGATGGGTAAAAGTTAATAAAATATAGCCAAGCCACAAGAAAAATAATGTGCATGTGTTAGAGTGAAGAGTGAACAAGAGCTTACATGGTAATCAGGTGACCTCATGAAGCCATGGACCAAGAGGACAGAGTATCTAGATAGAGAACCTGCAAATCTACTCATGAATAAAAATTGTAGACGACACAAAGGAACAATCCATCAAAAGGTAGAGAAATCCACAATGAAAAAGAATTTGCACTTCAAGAAACTGAAAAGACAGAACAACCCCAAAGGCTCTAAAAATAAATATATTGGTGATCAAAAAAATAAAATAAGGAAATACGTATTTTTATAAAATTATAAGGCACTATAAGAAAAGGACATTTTACAAATTAAAAATAGTTATAAAAATTTAAAAGTTAATAATCATCCTATAAGGAAACTCATATTATCATCCTTTCCATTTAACAAATAAAAAAACTCAGAAGTTTAAATAATTTACCTAAGTTCACATAGCTTATAAACAGTGGAGCTAGACTTAGTAATATTAATAGTGGTGAATTATGCTGGTTGATTTACTTGTGATTTTTTTCTGTATCCAGAATTTTTTACATTAAACATTATATAGAGTAATAAACACACTCCAAGTTTCCTTTTGGTAAATACATTAGATGAAGCAAAGGAAAAAAATGTGAAACAAAAACCACAAACATCAATGACAAGGAGAAACAGATTAGACTCAACTAAAGAGAGAATATGTGGTATGAAAAAATAGATCTAAGAAATTACCTAGAATGAATAGAAAGAAAAGTTATGCATTCTATGTATAATTGTTAGTGTCTGCCCATATATATATATATATATTTATTGTCAGGATTCCCTTGTATTTTTAACATGCATGCCTGGTTTTACATAATCTAAAGTTAATCAGTATTTTTAGCTTCTTCACAAACAACATAAGTTTCATTTTTTAACTCTGATTATCTTTTTGTTTTACATATAATTTTTGTTAGCATTTATTTTCAACTTCTTAGTATGGCTGTATTATTATTATTATTATTTTTTATACTGTTCATTCTTATTTAGAGTTAATCACTGCTTTTTATATCTTCAGTTTCCATCTTCCTAAAATATACTGTATTAGTATTCCACAACAGTGTAATAAATTACTAAAAACTTAGTAGTTTACAACAATATATATCTGTTATCTCTGTTTCTATAAATAAAGAGTCCAGATAGAGGCCAAAGCTTGGACCTTTGCTCAGTTTCTTAAAAAGTTGAAATCAGGTTGTCAGCTGCATTGCTTTCTGGAGGTCCTAGGAAAGAATCTACTTCCAAGATCATTTAATATATTGGCAGAATTCAGGTCTTTGTGGTTATAGGACTTAGATTCCCATTTTATTCTAGGTGTTGGTCAGGGGTCACTCTTAGCTCTTATAAGCTGCTCATGGTTCTTTGCCATGTATCCTTCCTTCTCTGTATACCCTCATGTACTTTGAATCTCTCTCAATTACTCAGTCTCAGAATCCTAGGCCCAGATTGAAAGGATTTATATGATATTCTCCCTCTCTTAAAGTTAACTGATTTGGGGGATGTCAAAAAATCAACAAAATCTCAGCAGTCCCTAGATTAATTTTTGACTGAATAACTGGAAGAACGTGTATTTGCAACAGGTATGAGTATCACGGGGCAATCTTAGAATTCAATCTATCATATAAACTTTTAAAAATTTTTTTGTAAGAGAAATTATTAATAGTAAACTTCCAGTATTTTCTTGTGTTAAAAATCTTTATATAACTTCATTCTTGAATGATTATTTAGCTGGATATAGAGTTCTATATTGACAGTAATATTTTAGCTTGGAAATTATTTTATTGTGTTCTGACTTTTGTTGCTATCTAAAAATCTGCTTTCAGTTAAATTTTCAATATTTATAGCAAGTCTGCTTTTTTTATAGTTTATTCTTTAAACATATTTTAGGATTTTTTGGGGGGGCGGGGTTAGTTTCCTGGCTGGGAATCGGACGCAGGCCACAGCGTTGAGAGCACGGAAGCCTAACCACTACACCACCAGGGAACTCCCTAAAATATTTTAGTTTTTGATGTCCTATAATTTCACTAAGGTCTAGGTAGTGTGGATTTAGTTTTATTTGTCCTGCTTGTTACAGTTCCTGAGTCTGAAGATATGTGTCTTTCAACAATTTTGGAAAATTCTCAACCACTATCTATTTGAAAATGACTTCTCTTTCCTTTTATTTTTTTCATCAGACTTTTGTTCTGGAACATCTATTGAACATCTTTAACCTTATTCTCTCCTCCATTTCTCTGCATTATGCTTTTAAATTTTCCATCTTTTTAAATCACTAGACAAAATTCTGAATAATTTTATAAATCCATATTCTAGCATATTAATTCTCTTTTTTCGGCTGTGTTTAATATGTATTTAATTAACCCATTGTTAATTTCTATGATGTTGTCTTTCATTCTAGTCTTTCTCTTTGGTTCTTTTTCGAATCTGCCTGGTATTTCTCTCTCTCTCTCTCTCTCTCTCTCTCTCTCTCTCTCTCTCTCTGTGTGTATGTGTGTGTGTGTATGTGTGTGTGTGTGTGTGTGTGTGTGTGTGTTTTAATGTTGTTACTGTCCTACTTTCTATGAGGGTGGGCTGATAAATTTTGCCTCCACTTAGATAAAAAATAAATGGGAGAAGATATTTTCACAAAATAAAAAGTCACCACACACTACAATACACTTCCACCAATGCTGTACTAGTTTTTGAAATCTGTCCTTAAAAGAATCAGTGTTTCATTTTTTTAACCATTTCCTCACTGCAGACTTCATCTCTGTATCACAGATGAACCGTCTTACCCAGCATCTTACTGTACTCACATAAATACACTAATCACCATAAACAGCTCACATTCGTTTGTGAATTCCAATTGAGAGAATTTTTCCACTGTTAAGAATTTAATAACAGCATTCTGTTTGAATCGAATGTATGAACACGCTTTCATTTCAAGGTGAGAAATGTAAGCAACTGTGTGTGCAAGGTCAAGAACAATGGAGGGGAGGTACCATGTGATTGCACAGAATCCATTATATCCAGATATGTCTAATGCAACAGAAAGTATTGCAGTGGAGGCAAAATTTATCAGCACACCCTCTTAGCTTAATGTATTAAAATATACTAATTTATCACCATTTGGCAACTAATCTGGTAATATTTGTTTCAGACAAGAATTAGCAATGGATCCTAAAACTAGTGAATGAAAGCTTGACAAGAAATTAAATATTTACATAGTTTCAAAATATTTCTCCATATAAAATTTATTTATTACAAAGGAGAAATATTAATTTTATAGTGAAGAAACCTGGCACACATTATTTAGTGCTTACAGTTAGCATTCATAGTAATGGAGAAAATAGGCATAATTTGCTCCGATGATGTATATACTGAGAAGGATACATTATTACTTCTGTGGCATTCCTGCCAAAAATGCCTAATCTGAACCTAGTCATAAGTCTTTGTTCCCTGCCAATTGTAATTTCTCTTTTTGAGAGCTATCAAGATCTATTAATCTATAATAATGTGATATATATCACCTAGTTACTCAGAGTACAGGATTTGGAGTTACATGGACCTGATTTTGAGATGTGGCGTCACCTTGAAGATAAACAAAATTGAAGCTGAAATAGCTCTGGAGAAAGCTGTTGAAAGCTGTTGATATGTTGTATATTTCTACTTGTGTGTAATAGAAAGGATGATTCCTCCTCCCGTTTGATCTAAATAAGAAAGAGGGCTCAAGGGAATTATTTGGAGGGATTGACTTACTACCTTGGAATCTAGAAGGATAAGGATGGCAAGAGAATCTAGAAATATATTGGCTCAAGGCACTAAGGCAGAAAGAAAGAAGACTCCCTTAAGAATAAAAAGCTCTTCCACCAATAGCATGGTAGGACCAGGATGCAGAACTACTTTGAATTCTACCCCTGACCCCCAAGAAACTGCATGGATGGAGGTGTGACTGCAGTGAAAGATAGTTGACTGCCACATGCTAAGAAGCTGAAGGAAAAATTTCAAGCAGCTAGCAAGCCACAAGAAATAAGTAAGCACCAAGAAAGTTGTGATGGAAAAGATCCAGTGAGATATCACTGAGGAACTCACAGAAACATCCCACAAGAGGAAGAATCAGCTTTGGAACACTCAGAGTTCTGGCACAGATTATTTCCGTACCACTCAAGTAGGATCTTTCCTGTTGCTTTCCTGTCCTCCCTCATAGCTCACTTCACCCAGAGAAGGCCTAAAAACAGTGAGAGGAGGAGAAGAAGGAGGAGGAGAAGGGAGAGAATCCCAGAATGCCCTTCCTTCATTCTGGACTCCAGGCCTCAAGCAATGCCATGTTGGGACAGGAAGGTAAGGTGAGGGGTGGGGGTAGTGTTATGGATAAGGAGCAGTGATTGTGACATTTTTAGTTCTGTAATGAGGTGATGATTATGCATAAAGGTGACTGGACTGCTTGC
The DNA here is from genome assembly GCA_004026885.1 of Lyroderma lyra. Taxonomy (NCBI): domain Eukaryota; kingdom Metazoa; phylum Chordata; class Mammalia; order Chiroptera; family Megadermatidae; genus Lyroderma; species Lyroderma lyra. The sequence continues at coordinate 253,315 of PVJL010001157.1, read as the reverse complement.
ATTATTTGAGCATATTAAAAAGATTCTGCCAAGACTTCATTATAGCCTTGAGGAAGAGACAGCCCACCAAGTGAGTGAGTATGAAGAGACAGCAGTGAACAAGAATAAAGTTATTTTATTTAGTTTTTGTTTTGTTGTGTTGTGTTTTCTGCTCATATCGTATTGACTTCAGCCCATTTAATATCCAGATTTCGTACACAACTTGTCCCTGGTCTTGTGGTGGTTAACTGGCAGAACTGAAATTGAAATTCATGTACTACTTAGACTATATGATGTGGCTTTCTTTTTTCTTAGAGAGAGGATGACTGAGTATTTGGTACTTATTTACATAATTAGAAAGCTTAGTTTCAACTCTGGATAATTTTGGCCCAAAGGATAAACATATGCAAAGTGCTGGATTTGCAGAATCTCTTCAAGAAGGGCAAGCCAAGTCCTGGCTTATGTGGGTATGGAATTCCCCAGGACGTAAGGCCGAGACTTTGAGAGGCCAGGATATCCCTGATGAGCCAATACTTAGAGAGAGAGCAGATGGAGAGGTCCCCAAAGGGGACCAGATCTTAGGTTTTTGGCAGGGAGGAGGTTGTTTCTCTAGTAGAGTGGAAACATCACTCCCTCAAGTTCAGTTCCCTCCATACACACACTCGCAGAACATTTTCTCCATCAAAACAACACACAGCACAGTTCACTACGTAAGGGTGATCATATTTTCCTGCTGAACGCAGTGGGCTTTTCAAACAGATTATGAGGAGCCTGCGTTTTGTCGATAAACCTCTAGGAAGACCCAGAGGGAAACCAGAACACAGACTTCGGCTATGAGACTGTAGCCCGGCTAGTGACAGGAACCAGGCCCGGCTGCCCTTTCCTGCGGAGGGGCTGGCAGGGCAGGGGGAGGGGAAACCAGGTGCAGCATGGGAAGGGGATTTCGTGCAGGAGCTTTCAGCTCGGCGTCAGTTGAAAACGTTGATCTCACTGGAAACCACTTTAATGAATAGTAATCAAGCACACAGGGGTGTATTCTTTTATAACACAGTATTTGTTTCCCAGAGCTGCTGGCCCAACTATTTGCATGAATTTGTGTTTTAATGTAGTATAGCCCTAATGAATTGTGAGGGGCAGGACACCAGGCATAAATTGGATGTGAGTTTTCTACAAAAATTTGCCATCCAAGCACTTTGCCAGCTCTGAAGCTTTGAAAACCAGCATGTCAGTTTTCTTCAAGCAAACTGTGTGAAGCTGACTGGGAGACAATATTGGGAGGAGGCTTTGAAGTTAGGTTCATTGTTCCTCCTTCCCCTTTTTTATAAAAGTTACATCTCTGCCTCACTTCTCCAAAAACACCTGCAAGTAATTTTTATTTGCTTGTAGATACTAGGAAGGGAAGAAAGTAAAGCTGATAATAATAGCCTGCGTTCTTGCTGATAGAAATTTTAAAACAGTCTTCAAGAACACATTCCCAGTAACCATTCTTTATTAATAGCAGCCTTAATTATTTGGACATCACTTGTTAAAGGTTCGATGTTTAAAATGAAATTAACAGTGAAAGTATTAAATTATGACATTAAAGTATTATAATAAACTATAATAATAAATATTTCTCTTTTGGAATAATGACCCAAAATATATAACCTACTTAAATTCATTAGACATTCTTTCCTTTCTAGCACAAAACATAAAAAAAAAAATCACTGATGAGAAATATTGATCATATATTAATCCTTTCTTCCATCCTGGTTCTTACTTTACTATTAATGTTGATAGTCAAATAATACACTTTCACTTATTAGGCTTGATATATTTAAAATAGAGAGCGTGGTAGAGAGGTAGATTTAGGATAATTTCACTTAAATATTCTTCCCTCTCAGACCTGAACTTGGTGTGAATGGCACACAAAAATAACCATTTATGTATGATGGCTGTCCAGAAAGTTTCCAGCCATGTAATATGATAATATTACATTGACAATGGCTGGATTTTGTCCAGAAAGCCTTCATATTTGGGGTCACAAAATAGTAAGTGAAATCTGTTGCTTTTCTTCCTCTGCCTCTCTTAGTCATTCTCTAAGGGAGTCTACTGTAGTGGACTGGTCTTTCCTAATTCCAGGAAAAATTAGAATAAGTTGTATGCTGATCTAAGAACATATCTGATGAGAATATGAATTATTTTAATATATTGAAAGATATAACAATTCATTGGTGCCTGACATCTATTAAAACAATACCCTTTATCAAATATTTAAGGAAGAAATAATACCACTCATACACAATCTTTACAGAAAACCAAAAGGAAGGGATACTATTATCACTTACCCTCAAATCTATGTATAGATTCGATGCAATTCCAATCAAAGTCCTAGGAAATCTACAAAACAGTTTCTAGAAATATAAATGAATTTGGGAAGTTCAAAGGATATTATATTAATATACAAAATAAAATGTATTCTTATATACTAAGCAAATAATTGGAAAAGAAAATTTTAGTTTTATTTACAATCATGCAAAAAAACCAATATAACTAGGAATAAATATAATAAAAGATATCTAAGTACTAAAGCCCACAAAACATGCTGAGAAAAATGAAAGAATACCAATATATGGTGAGATACACCATATTTGTGAATTGAAAGATTTGAGACCTTTCATTTCTCCTCAAATTGATGTAAAGATTAAAAAATGCAATCTCCATAAAAATTCTACCAGCTTTGATTAAGAAATTGACTATTGGATTCCAAAATTTACACAAAAGTACAAGAACCTAGAATAACGACAGCAATTTTTAAAAGCAAGAACAAAATTTTGATTTCAAGACATTCTACAATACTATTTGATAGAATTTTCTATGATAATGGACATGTTCTCTAATTATGTGTTGCTCTATATACAGTAGACTGTCAGTTAACTGGAACTTAAGCAACTGGTAATCTCAAGCAACTGGCTCAGAAAAATATCTGATTTTTTTTTTTGCTGGTTGCTTGAGAGTTTTATCAGTTGTTTGAGTGTGCTAGGTACCTTTATCTGGCATCTAGCAATCCCCATGTGTGCTGGTTAACTGAGAGTCTACTGTAGTAGTCATTAGTGGTCGTTAAGCACTTAAATGTAGCTTCTGCAGCTAAAGAACTGAAATTTTAATTTTATCTATTTTATTAGTTTAAATTTAAATAGCCAGGTTAGTGACTATTGATTTGGATAGTGCAGAAATACTATAAGACTATATTAATCAAGACATTTGGTATTATCCAAAAGAAAGACTTAAAAATCAATAGAAGAGATAGAAGTCTAGAAATAGATTAGTGCAAAGCTTTCCTAGATAAAACAAAGAAGCACAAAAAATAAAAGAAAAAAATGAATAAATTGGACATCAGAGTGCAAAACATTTGCTCTTTGCAAAACATTAAGAAAACAAAAATGCAATACAAACTGGTAGAACCAATAAACATGAGCAAAATATTTGAATAGCACATCACCAACAAAGCAATATAATAATACTAATATCTAATTAACAAATACTTATGTGCCAAGGCATTCTTTTAAGTGCTTTACCTTTATCAATTAATTTAACACATTTATTGTAGCATTTAAGTGTACAGTTTGCTAAGCCAAAACACTTGAGTTCACATTGTGGATTCATTATTTACTAGCTTTGTAACCTTGAGTAAGGTTCTTAATTACTCAATTGTTCAGATTTCTCATCAATAAATGAGAATAATAATAGAACCTACCTCATGGGGTAGTTGGGAGGATTAATGACACAATAGATATAAAGTGTTTAGAATGATGCTTAGCATAAGTAACAACCCAGTAATATGAGCAATTACTATTTTCTTTGGAGGGGGGCAATGTTATATAAAACCTGGGATGAATATTAGTGCTTTCATTTATTTATTTGTGAGCTAGTTATACACTAATATCAGTCCTAACTCAAAAGATTGTTCATTCATCGAACATTTACTTAGCACCAAATGTTTGTAAGCACTACATTAGATCACGAGGATATAAATGGTGCACAGGATACATGAAGGTCCTGCCTTCATGGGAGATATGGACAACAAAAACAAACAATAAACATGTAAGCAAATAAAGATATACAATTTAGGGGTCCCTAAAAAAAAAAAAGCAGAGTAAGAGCATGGGAAGTGACTGGGAGGAAATGTTAAGGTAGTTGGGTTGGGGCCCTGAGAGGAGGTGACATTTGAACAGAGAGAGATATAACTGAAGTGAAGAAATAAACCATCCCAAGAACCAGTGTAAATAAGTTCTAGGCAGAGGGACACCACTTTAAAGGCCCTGAAGTGGGATTAAGCATGCAGAGGTTCAGAGACAGAAAGAAGGCCTACATGTCTAGTATAAGACAGAGGAACTGGTAGGGGAAGATGTCAGAGAGACAAACAGACCAAATAATAAAAAGGAGTGTAGGGATTTTTCTAAATGTGGGCATTTCTGTGTATGGGTGCCCCATTACCTTATTTACAGTATTTAAAATATTTTTTTTGAGAGTAGAATGCAGGGAGGCTAAAATAGAAGCAGGAAGACCTTTTAGGAGGCTTCTGCAAGAATCCAACTGAGAGATGATAATGGTTTAGAACAGGATGTTAACAGTGGAAAGGAAGGAAAGAAGTGGAATTGACATGTGTTTGAAGATACAGTCAGCAGAACATAAGGAAAATTGGGTATAGAATGTGTAAGCAGGTAGGGGAATCTAGAATTATCTCTTCACTTTTTTACCTAAGAAACTGGGTTTATGGTGGTGCCATTTCCTATAAAGAAGATGAGAAAAGAACAGGTTGGAGTGAATAGTCAAGAGTTCCATTTGTATATCTTAATTTTGAGGTGCCTGCCAGATATCAGAATAAAACTGTAAATGTCTATTTTAGTAGTCAAGGGAAAATTATGGTAGATTGGTGGCAATGTTGGTGATAAACTTGTGAGAAATAGACTAACTTGAGAATTTTTTATAAGTTGATAAACATGGGCAATACATTGGTTATGGATGTGAGGAATATCAAGATATCATAGATGACATTGGTTTCTGCCCTGCACTCAACTAGAAGGATGTTAGTGATTTTGAATGGGGAAGGGCAAAATTTGGAGGAAGATTATTAATTCCATACTGGATATTTAAAGTTAAAATGCTTGTGAGACATCCAAGATGTCATGTCAAGCAGGCAGTTGTCCAGGTGGTTCTGGAGATATCAATTTTGGTATCCCTGGAATGTACAAGGTAATTGAAACCATGGCCAAAAAAGGTGATCATCTATGGAGAGAGAATATAAAATTATAACAGACAGGAGTTTAGAACTGAGCCTGGAGAGATTCTCATATTAAAAGATTAGATCAAGTTTGCTGAACTTGGAAAAGAGGATACTGAGAGGTCCAATGACATAATTTATACGGAAGGTATTTCACGATTTGTGGAGATACAGGCAAATGGTTGTTCTGAGAATTACATTAGGCCCACACTAATGTCTTCTGGAGGATGAAGTTGCAGATGACATCAGTCACAAGGCATCCTGTCAGGCTTGGTTAGGAAATCCCTTTTCACCTGATAGAAGGAGAAGGGCTGCAAGGTAAACTCCGGGAAAAAAAGAGAGAGATGCATTTTTAGTGGTTTTCAAAAATGGAAACTGAAAAAAATTTACCTTAGTTACATTGTTCTCTGTAAAGCAATATGCAATAATAAAAACATTTATAATATAAAGAAGTTACAGAGTGGAAGAAAGAGAAAAAAGATGGCAAAAGAGACATGTAGGAGAAAATGAGAAAATTACAAGACAGAAGGAACTGGAAGCAGAAAGGGAAAAGGAGGTACACAGTTACACAGGAAAAATTATTAGATGTGTGAAGGGGCTAAGTATTATATGGTTTTGGTCAGTATAAGAATAGCCTGCTTTTTAAGCTAGCCTTCAGAATAAATTGTTTCCACCTTCTTTGCAATTCTAATAGCAAATTTGCCACTCTTTCTCCTACATTGGGAATTTCAGCTAGCAATGTGTTGGCTAAACCATGGAGTTTCTCAAAGGGACGATGTTTTTCTGTAGCACTTTTTGTCACAGCTTGGCAAAATTACACCCAGATCTGGTACTCTTGGAGATTTCCTAGACTAGCCCCAGGGATCAAATAACAGAGGAGAATGGAAAGATCTGAGATGGGGGTTGTAGATGGTTATTATAGTGAGTAACCTAACCTTTGGTCACATACAAGTCATCAGGTCAGTACTTTTCCTGTTGGTAATCACAGGTAACTAATCAACTAAGTCTCTAATCTGGATGATGGGTTCCTAAATATATCATCACTTGAAACTAAAACTCTTAATTATTACAAGTCTAGCATCGCTGTGTTAGATCTACAACCTAACAGGTGTTGGTGCCCATCAGAGAGAACTTAGTACCTAGTTAACCAAATGTTATGGACACTTTCTTAGAAATTCCTAAGTGAGGATTTGAAGAGCAGAAGAGAAAAGGATTAGGAAAAATTGTTCTTCTGGGTAATAAAATTTGCTATAAATAAAATTGTGGATTTTTGTCATGACCTTCAGTAGCATTGAGTGAGAGTCAAAGAGGCATCTGCTGGAAGAAAAAAAGGAATTTTCTTCAGTAAGACTTGGTGAAGGTTGGTGGCCTCTGTACACTTCATAGTCATCTCAATATTCTTAACCCACCAAAGTCATGACCAAAAAGACATTCCCCTCCTCGCCAAGGCTTCAGAGTATTCTTTCGTGACTTCCCTTCTCATCATTTTCTTGTCATCTGATTGAATCCAGACGCTTCCAGTAGAATGGGGCAGCCAGTGAAGTTCTTTACCTTCCCCAGAGAAGTCCTCTGTAACAGCTTCTGAGCAATATACTCTATTAAAAGTTTGTTTTTAATAGAAGTACTAGGTTGCAATAACTTCATCAAAGGTTAACAGTCTTGGACAAAGCTAGTTTCCTTTTAAATGAGTCTTAATTCTATATTGTTATAAAGTTTCTGAGTTTAAATTGTATCCTTATCTCTATATCACATTGTATGCAAAAATAAAAGTTAAAAAGAATATGAAACTATAAAAGCATGCATATGCTTTGGCCCAGCCAATATAATTCTAAATAGCTACCCAAAGAAAACTGGTATACCACTAATGTCTGCTATGTGTTTACCAGGGCCATTTTTTTTCTTCCTGGGCACATCCATAGCCCATATATCTCAATCTTCTTTGCAGTTCGGTAGTCGTACCCTTAGTTCTGTCTAATGATATGTGGGAAAAGTGATGTACACCCCGTCAAGACCTGGGCTATGAAAAATCCTTCCACACAACCTGTCATGCTCTCTGTCTCTCTTTCTCTATCTGGGTAGCTGAATGCTGAGGAGAAAGGTTCTAAAAGATGACCAAAGTACACAATGGGAGGCACTGGGCCTTGGATTAACTACCTAAAGCAAAGTTCCCCTGCCAACCTATATTGGACTATGATTGAGAATCAGTTTTATTAAGTCACTAAACTGTTTTGTTTATTGTAGCATATCTGCCAAGTTCCTTTTCCCACACAAGATAACACAGTCACAGGTTCCAAGCATTAGGGTGTGGACATTTTTGGTGAGCCACTTATCAAATTTAAAATTACATTATATAAAACAGTCTGGCATTGGTACAAGTCTGTAGGATAGAGACCTAGAAAGTCATCTTTAGTTAGAAGCTTAGGCTTTAAGCTTTTCATAGAAGCTTTAGGCCTTCTATGAAAAAGGAGACTTGCAAGTAATAAGACAAAGGTTAAAGTATTTGATACATGGCACAGAGACAGGCTAAAAGATTCCAATATTATATTTTATGCAAAAGTAAGTAAGTAAATAATATAAAAGAGAAACTATACATTTTCTAAAAGAAAACATTAGAGAATAATTGGAGAATAACTTTATGACAGTTTTTAAAAAGATGCATTTCTTTAACAGAATATAAAAGCAAAAACCATAGAAAAAATATTGATAAGTTGGTGCACTTTAAAATAAAAGCAATTTTTATGAAAAAGACATAATAATTAAAGTAAAAGGACTGACATAGAGTGGAAAATATTTGGTAACCTATATCTTAAAAACAAGTAAGGAAAAAAAAAGACACGCAAGCCAAAAGAGAAATGAATAAAGGATAGAAACAGACAATTCACACAAAGAGGATAAATGGTTGATGAAATATAAAAATATTCTCAATATCATTAGCAATTATGGAAAATAAAACCTCAATGAGATATAATTTGACAGTCATTAAATTGACAAAAATTAATTAGTGGGATTACATCAGGGTTAGTGATGATGTAAGGAAACAGCAATTCTTATTTATTGCTGATAGTTACAGGCATTTCAGAGAGCAATCTGGCAATATGTGATGAAGTCAAAGATGAACATTTTATAAGACCTAGCAATTTGACTTCTAGATTTCCCTTCTAAGAAATCTCTAGTATATGCTCAAGGCATCATGTACAAAAATGTTTATTAGCATTGTTTTTAATAGTAAACAACTATTAAAATGAACAAAAAGCTTGCCATCAGGAGTAACATTTTTCTATGAACTCATAAATATATACAGTAGACTCTCATTAACTGGAACTCAAACAAATGGCACTCTCAAGCAACCAGCAAAAAATTTAAAGAAATAATACTTTAAATAAAAATCAAAATAAATTTCTAGCAGAAATATATATTTAAACATTCATTTTTTTAAGAAAGCTGCACACAAGTCTGCCAGCATAGCATCATCTACTGATGTAGATCCAAAACCATCCACATCCACCTCTCCTGATCCTGTCCTACTTACATCATCAGATCCTCATGATCCTGATGTGACGCCTACCCAGTAACCTCTCTACCCCTACTGTAACAGTTTTAAGTGTGTAAATGTGCGTGTTTTTTCTAAGTTACTTGAAGTTTACAGAATTATGCTAGTGAAGTTTAATAAGTTGAAAAGTTTATTGACTGCCATTTAACTATTAATAAAATTGCACACTGTATTCACAAAGTTGTTTTTCTAATAAAACTGTTACATTAAGTTTGTCTTTATTTGTCTTAATTTGCTTTTAATTACTGTATTTCAATGTTAATATCAAGGCAATACAGAGTTTATGGTATGGTATGGAAAGGGTATAGTAATAGTTAGGCCTACTTTTAATAGTAACTCTCAAGCAACCAGAAACAACATTTATCCAACATCTACCAATCCCCATGGGTGCCAGTTAACTGAGAGCCTATTATATATTAATTAAAATACTCGAAGAAAACAACCTGCCATCTTATTTAATGAGGCCCACTAGCATTTACTGAGAACTTGGACTGCTCTCTTTGGAGGGAAATGGGTTAAGTACACGTAAAGGAATGCGGTGTTGCTATTAAACTGAGTGAATTAAATCTACATGAATCAGTATGGCTAGATCTTAAACGTGTTCACTAGAAAATTGCAAAAGGATAAATACAGCACAATGACATGTATGAAAATGGGTAAATGAGGTGATAGTACGTAGTGTTCAAGAACACATACTTATATAGTAAAAGTGAAAACTTATGTGCAAAAATGATATAAAACAATTTCAGGTAAGTTTTTACCTCTGAGAAAGGGTGAGGATATATTTATGTTTATTAAAGAAGGAGATATCAAGCATACATTGAAAAGTGTTAACATCTGCCTAATCTTGGTGGTGGAAAACAGAGACCTGTTATATTACGTTCTGTACTTTCCCGCATGTTTTACATTTCTTATGAAATGTTTCATAATTTTTTATGACTATGAAGAAAAGAAAAACAGAGATGGGCAGGGATGAAAGACCAAGCAGTGAAAGAAAGTAATTTCTTGAGTTAAAAATCATTCACTATTTTTTCAACAGGCATTTATTACAGTTTTGCTACATGACTTATTTTTGTGCTAGGAATTTGAAGAAAATGCTATTTTTTAAAAAAAATCATGCTGGTAGTAATGATACTAGTGTTATTTAATAGTGGAATACTTTGCCTATGACTCCAGCCAGCTGAAGTCAAACTCAGTAGGAATGCTTTATATTGAATAATACAGACCAGTCCAAGTCTTTTGTAACTGCTAGATCGTTCCTGTATAATTGGATGGCTGCTGAATCTTTTAAGGACATACTGCTATTCATTCACTCAGCTTCTTCCTCATCATTCAGTGAAAACTAAACCATCTGTTGTAATGAATATAAGGCTTCCTGCTTTCAATTCTATCTTCTGATTCCCTCGCTAAATGCTGGTTGTCACTTTCAATTTAGAAAAACATCATTATACTCTCCAATTCCTCCTTTAGAATCTTCCTGTGAGGATCTCAAAGCACTTTATCCATTCAAGGGCAGCAGCACTGCCATTTGTCCAGGGGATTTAGTAGTGGTGTTAGCACCATTTTATAGACTGCACAGATGAAGATTGCAGAAAGTTCTAGGGTTTTGTAGCCATCACTTTGAGGTTAGTGCCGGTCAAGAAGCAAAGTGTGAGTTGTTACTCCTAAACCAAAAATTTCCACACCAGGTAGTGCTCTGTGAAAAAATTTCAGGAAAATTTTCACAGCATTAGAGTCTAACCTGATGGACTCTGTCTGCTGTAGTTGACAGGTTTTCAGCAGCTTTCCGCTTGTAGGCTGTGGGTGGTCTCCAGGCTGCAGACCCTGGTGGATCTGGCTAATGAACTGTAGGGGAGCAGAGAAGGAGAGAGGTACTTGGGGAAGAGCGGTCTATGGATGAGAGCTGCAGGTTAGGGAAGGCTTTTTTCCCAGTGAAACCAGACATTAGAGTGAAAATTCTGGAACCTAAAAGGGAAAGCAAAAAAACAAGCTATGAATTCAAGTGCTAGTATTTAGACTTGTAATAGAAAAAGGCAGAAAATTCTCATTTGGACATAAGAAACCAAAAATTTCACCTGTAATCATAAAGCAAGGAGCTTAAATGTGAATTAATCACTTCTCCTAATAAACATGTCCCCTTCCTTCCCTGCCTTCTTCTCCTCTTCCTTTTTCCCTTACTTTTTCAGAAGCCTCCCTACTGTCTATTAAACATGGTCCATGTAATACTGTCAAGGGACAGTTCAGCAGTGTGACCTCCTCCTATCCTGAACTGTGAGCTACTCTCATTGACTATTCTCTGAGACCTCATGTAAGGTAATTTATTCCACTCAATTAAGAAATTGTATTATAACTTTTTATTTTCCACTCTGTATTAAAACGGAAAATCAATTTCTTAGCAATGTGGGACATACCTGGAATTTTGAGCTCTGCATCCACTCATTGTTTTTAAGAAAAATAACCTATATATAATGTCTAGATGTTAGCCTAACAAAAAGTAATGAGAATGTGTTAAAGAACAAAAGAATTAGTGGCTTTGCTGTGCAAGCACAAACTTCCAATTTGTTAATAAACTTTTCATTCTGAATGACCAAATGCTACTCTTCTTCTTTGAACAATACATTAATCCGGCTTGGACTCTAAATATGGTCATTCAAAGAAACCTTATGAAGTTCTGGTTTGCCCTCTTTATTGACAGATTCAGATCTCAACTTTATCAAGCCTATATCTTAAGTCTCTTTGTTAGGGACCAGCAATAAATTACCTGAGGTCAAGTTCTGTTTATACAGTGGACTGTTCTGAGAGAATTACCTTCTTGACTTAATAGCTTCCTTTCGGGTGACATTTCTCCCTGAAAGAAGACAAATTGTCTAAGGTCAGCCTGCAGATCAGCTCCGAGTGTAGGAGGAAATTGTAGTGGATCAGCCAAATTGCACCAGCTCTACCCACAGCATCAGGCAGCACGCCGCCAGTCAGAGCCCGCCCTGAGGGACCGTGGCCACGCAGCCTGGGGCCCCTCCCTGAAGAGCAGAGCTTTCACATTTTCTCTTTGGGCTGCTCTTAAAGTTTAAATCCCCAACTCTACCTCCATCCATAATGAAATGATTCAGAGCTGAGTTGCTTTAAAATAGCTTTATTTCCCTCCATCTACTAACGGCTAATTTGGGAGTCTGAATGGGAAATGAGGGTGAGTCTCAGATTTAACTTGAGCTTGAATCTGTTTGATTTCATCTACTGGAGTGTTGGAGTGAACTCCAAACTGTCATTTTTACTAAAGGTGAATCTTCAGAAGTTAGAAATAGACTCAAAGAAATTAATAGGTTTTAGGGCAGTGAAAACAGTGTGATTTATTTTTAAAGGTGAATATCTTCTGCATGAAGCAATTCAAAAAGACAATTTCTTTATTTCATATTCACCTACAAAGGAACCGGTGGCTTTGCTAAGTAAGTGGGTATTTTACTCCTCCTTTAAAAGAAAAACACAGAAAGGGAAAAAATCGAAATACAAGTCTCTTTTTAATTAAGCATTTTATCCTTTGAAGTTATTCTGATTTTTTTCACATTGATGATGTAATTTATGTAAATAATCATCTATCTATGAAAGGAGTGTGTCTGTCAAAAGCTGAAATAAAAAACATCCGTCATTTTGAAGTGATTAACATTCTCCAGATGTTTAAATCATCAGATTTCAGGAGTTTCTCTTTGTTGTGATAATGATATAGTATCCAGAACAAGAATGTTTACTTTTTTGTATGGGTCAAACGCAGATTTTTCACAATCCTATTAAGGCATGCAGTTCATTGTAATTGTATGTGCAGATGAAAGCATATTCAGTTATTATTATTCCCCTTAATTGTAAACTGCTGCTGGTAATTTTACTGTAAAGCTCAAACAAAAGGAGTATACTTGAAAGGACCACCACTGCCCACTTATGTAATCAATTTATATATGTCAAGTTTGTACTGGGATGGTTATCCCCTTCTGTTACCAGACATGTGACGTGCTACCACCCTGCAGCTCAGGGCCATGCACGCTTGCCGCTGGCTCCCTTTGCAGGCTGCTTGGAAATACAGTACATGTCGGTGATAATGTTAAATGACAGTTCCAAACTATTTCCCTTAGGCCTGTTTGACCCTTGGGTTCAGGGTAAAACAGGAATGGTTCCGCTTACCTTCAAGGCCTGAGCATCCTCACCACTGGCAGATTTAACTCGGAGGCTTGGAGAAGCTCCCTGGAGGCCCAATTACCCTTGTTAGGGGACCTATTGAAACATTAATGACATGTAGGCACTTCATTCATAAAGTTGGGCTCAACTCATGTCTAGCATTACCCCACACAGACCCTTGCCGGCTTCAGATCTGAAATGCTTGTAGGGATTTATTAAAACCGTTTGACTAGGGCACAAACTGACTACACGCTTATTATGTACTACCTAACTGCAGACAAAGCTGGGCGCGGGGGGGAGGTGGTGTCTCAAATCCCCATATGCCCAACTCAGGCTTATAGAACTGCATTAATTAAAAACAAGAGATACAGAATAATTTCTCAAGAACTGTGCATTCGTTATAATGTCATTGGCCTTTTTTGTATATTGAGTCTTTACTACATATGTTCATGAATTTAATGGAATATTATTCCATCAATGACCACACAATTCTCCCTTGAACATCAGAGAAATCTGTTGGCATCAACAGAGGGAAGAAAAAGTCTTCCCTTACTGTTCTTACAAGAAATCAAAGCATTACAAGGGTTAGATGATAATGAGTGAGACATAGAATACCTTCTTTTTTACTGCACTGAAGCTTTGGTAATAGACTAATAATTAATAGTTACCATCTGCTATTCCTTGTGCCCAACCTTCAAGTCATTCTTCACTAGTATTTGAACACACACATTTCTTTTCATCATTCCATGGCCATTTAAGTACTTTGATAAGCCTTGGTTCCCTAAAATATTTCCAAATCATCCCCATCTGACATAAACCCTTGAATTAGAACTTTATTAAAGAGGAAGTATGTATAATAACCAACAAAGGGCTGTAGCAGTGGGCTGGGAGTCAGTTAACTTAGGCTCTCTTCCTTGCTATGTTCAAGCATCAAAGCAAATGCCAAGCCAGTCCATTAGTGTTCTTTTCCCTACCTTTTCCAAAGAATTTTATTGACCTCTTTTGTCACCTAAAGATGAATGTTTTAACTCCAGTCCCAATGGACCCTTCATCTTTATGTGACCTAAAAGAATGTGTTGAGATTATCTTGGTACTTGAACATTATTCTTTCTCTAAGTTAGAAATAAAGATTTGCTTCTGGATCTTTATACTACATTTCAATTCTGTTTCCTCTGGATAGTCAAAGTGTCTGGATTTTCCTGGGTAAAAAAAAAAAAAATTTGTGCAGAGGAATCTGGGGACATCACAGTACAATTTTCCATTCATCACCATTATTACAATAAATTAACACCACTCTGAATTGTATAGAGCACATTTTATCTCTTAATATCAAATTAAAATGAGAACGTTATTTAGAAATTCAAAAATAGATCCAGAGAGGGCAAATGACTTACCCAGTCTTATTTGTTTATTAATTTACTGAGCACCTACTATTGCTGGGCTCTGTGCTTCTTGCTTGTAATAGAGCAAGAAGGCCTGATGTCTGTCCTAAAAAAGGAGTGGAGCCAGGACAGGCATCTTAGGAGTAGTAAAAAATGCTCTGCTTCTACTCCTGGTATTCTTTATTTCACACCTGGATTCATTGGTTTTAAGCATTAAAAGGATTTTCTGTCATGTTCTGGTTCTATTTTTGACAAAGATATACATGGTAGCCTTACTTCTGCAGACAAAATGGGTGATAGCCATAGAGAAGAAGAAAGAACACACAATTTATTTTTTCAAAGTGTTATCCCACCACATTACGATAATTGTATTTGCCTGAGAGCCACACCTAATATCTGGTACTAAAAACTAAATATTATTGCCAGAACAATTTCTTTTAATAAGCCAAGAATTTCTAACCCAATTTGAAGCTCATTGGGAATTTTATGACAATTTTCAGGATAGCTCTGAAAAGGTCAATGACAAACTTTTCATCTTCAATTTCTCAGCAACTGGCTAGTATCAAGGGTCAATGATGCTGAAGAGCTTCAAAATTCATGGACAGGTGAAGGTGGACAAACAATGGGGGAAGTGTCAACAAGATATTCTCAAGACTGGTCATTCCTTCTAGATCTCTAGGAAGTACTGTAGCAAGAGACAGAGCCAAACTTGTTTATTTTTATAGTAATGTCATACTAAACACATCCCTTAGGTGTTCCCTTTGGCTATTGAGTCTTTTAAATTAGTGTACTTAAAGTGTTGGACAAATCTTTCCTGTTTCATTTCCTTGATACAAAAAATGTGATGTTCAGGTTAAGCCAAAGTATTCTTAAAATTTCGCTGTGACTGGCTACAGCCTGTTGACAGAATAATGTTCTTGATAAATAAATCTAACAAAATCTTCTCTTTCTGTCTCTCTCTGTCTCTATCTCTGTCTCTCCTTCTCTCTCTCTCTCTCGTTCTCAGTTTTACTTTCTTTCATTTCCATTCTCCCTCTTCTTTCTTCTCTGTCCTCCCTACCATTTGTTTTCCTTGGTATATTGCTCTCAAAGATCCACAGTCTCTTCCTCCTTTGTCTGTATTGGATCTGTTTCTATTGTCATACTTAGTACCTAGCAAACAGTTCTTAGGCTTTAACTTTATTTTTTCATCCCCTGAGTCACTGCCAGATTAATCTTCCACATATTTCATTTTCATATTCACTAGCTATTATAAAATCCAAATTTTTACAAAATTTTCCATCACCTCAACCTCTCAGAATTTATCTCTAGGTAAGTATCAGGTAACACTTTACTGTTTACAATGTATTTCACATCTGATAGCCCATGAGAGTTTCATAAAAATCTTAGCTGAAGCTCAGAGAGGTTAAGTTACTCTACAAGGTCTCACAGATATTGAAAGAGAGTTCTCAAGCTCAAACCTTGACCTATTGCATCCAAACTCTACATACATGGACAAGGGTTAGCAAACAAGGACCTACAGCCTGCCACCTGCTTTTGTAAATGAAGTTTTGTTGGAACATAGCTATGACCATTTGTTTTTTCTATATAGTGACAGAGTTGAGTAGTTGCAACAGACACTGTATAGCCAACATAGCTAAAAATATTTAATATCTGGCTCTTTACAGAAAACGTTTGTTAAGCCTTGGTCTAAGATATCAGAATCTCTTTTCTAAAATAGGAAATATACCCCCAAAATGACCCTTTAAAAATTGTAAAAGTAATATATGTTTCTTGTAAAAACTTCGTAAAGTATCAAAAAAAAAAACCTCAAATATTCATCCCATTCCTCTTTCCTTTCTCCCCTCTGACCAATTGGATCTTAGAGCCATTTGGTGGGGCAAAGCCCTGGTGTGGGGTGTTGCAATGGCCCAGAGCAGGGACTCTCCTTGCCTCATCCTCTTGGAGTCCTGGAGTGAGTCAGAAGTCATCTTCATAAGAGGCTTGCCCCATGTGGGGAGTCAGAACCCAAGCAGAGTGATGAGGGCATCCCTGCGATGGGCTGCCCAGCATGTGATACAGAGCTCCATTGGGATGATAATAGATGGGGTCCGAGTGGACTGTTCAAGTGGCAGGGAGTTAGAGCCCTTGTGGGACAGGGGATTGGTTACATTTCAGGGGTATTAGTCATATAAGTAAATATATTAAGAATAATGGAAGCTAGATCTTTCAATGTCAGGGATTTGCAAATATGAAAAGGGAGAGCACTGGAAAGAACACTGTGATATTCAGTTGGAGTTGAAAGTATTGTGAACTCATAGATTTCAGTAACTATAGATAGATATACTAGTAAATAAAAATGTAAATATGTGTGTAAATACTTATGTTCCCCAGCTCTGCAAAATGAAAGGGCCTGAAAACAATGTCAGAACAATAATGTGGAGGACATTTAGCTCAAAGATAATTGACTTTTAAATACCATTCTCCACTATAAGGAACTAGGGCTTCTTGGAGAAATGACTGATTCTAAAATTGAAGTAAAGAAAGTGAAAGACAAGCCCAGAACATCTTGTGACAGAAGGCAAAGAAGTACTCAGTGAGTGATGGGAGAATGCCGAACACACAGAGAAACCAGCTTGAATAAGGTCCTTTAGGAGACAAACTAAGCATCAAAATAAATAGTATTAATGAATTAAAATAAAATAAAATAGGAAACCATGAGCCTTTACTGATATAAATGTAAAGTTTGATGAAGAACAGGATATGTGCATAGTCTCAAAATACCTTTCTACCAAAACACCTCATAATTACAAATGAGAAAATAGTAACTTTATAGTGGAGAAACCTGGGAGATGCAACATTAATAGAGAGACCAAAGTGAACATTGTTTTAATGCTGACAAATCAAAATCATGAGCTACCTGTACCTGCATTGAGAAGAATACATCACCACTTTTCAAAATTCCTGCCCCTGATGTTTAAGAAAAATGTAATTATGAGGGAATACCTGACAAACACCAGATGAGAGACACTATAAAATCACTGGTTTATAACTTCAAAGTGTCAAAGTCATGAAAGTCAGGGAAGACAGAGGAACTTTTCCAGAATAAAAGTGACAAAAGGGACATGTGAACTAAATGCAACATGTGCTTCTGAACTAGATTTGTTTTTTTTGTTTTTTTTTTTAAATTCATTTTTATTGTTAGACTTATTGGGGTGACATCTGTTAGCAAGGATTACATAGGTTTCAGGCATACAATTCTACAGTGCATTGTCAACTTGATGTATAATAAGTTCACCACCTAATGTGACTTCTCTTCCATCACCTTGTATTTAGCTTCCCCCCCTCCTCTCCCACCCCCTGCCCTTTCTTTGTTTTGCGATGATAAATAATAAATAAATTTGGGGGACATTTAGTGGAAATTGAATGGGATTTAGAATTTGATGGTAGTAAAGTATCAATGTTATTTTTGTGATTTTGATAATTATATTGTGGCTATGTATAAGAATGTTCTCATTTGAGGGAAAAACACCCCTGATTATTGGTTCAAGAAATAACTTTGTAAGTAGCTATAATTTTTCTGTAAATCTGAGATTTTCCAAATTAATAAAACATTTTTAAGTTAAAAAAAAGAACAAAAGTCACATGTGAGTTCTCTGTCTAGAGATATATAACCAGGGGTAATCTTGGTTTATAGCTTTTCAGTCTTTGTTTCTATAATATGTATTTTTAAATATTTTAAATTATTTATTGTATTAGTGAGTCTTATCATGCCATTCTTAATATTTTATAGTTTTCACTTCACAATAGCATGATAATTTTCTCATTTTATTTAGTGTTCTTATTACTAAATGATGTAAAATGTCTGCTAGTGTAATATCATTTGGAGTATAACAATTTATTTAATTAATGTCTTACTATCAAACATTTAGGTTTTCAATCCACATCTAGTTATTTCCTTATGAAAATTTATAGAAATTAAATTGTTGAGTCAAAGAATATGAATGATTTTAGGGTTTTTTATACATATTGAAAATTATTTTCCAAAATGTTGAACCAAGTTACATTACCATTATCAAACAGTAGTGTCCGTTTTTTCACAAGCTCACCAATAACAGTTATTATAGATCATTTTATCTTTCAGCACAGTCAAAACAAAATATTATTTTAATCTTTATTTTGGATATAAATAGGTTATACATTTTATATATATGAGGTCTGAAAATTAAGTTCACGAACTTGCCACCATGCACTTAACATTGGCAGCACTGTACGAACAACTTTGTAAGGTTTCATGACATTGGTATATCCATGTCCCACAGCTGTGTTTGTGTCAGTGTGTGGCAGTTTCTTGTTGAGTGGCATTCATTATTGTGTTGGGTGTTTTTGTGCGCTATCATGAGGATGTCGGAGCTTGAATTAGAGCAATGAACAAACATTAAATTTCTTGTTAAACTTGGCAAAAGTGGAAGTGAAATCAGAAGCATGTTAGTCTGAGTTTGTGGGGATAATGCCATAAGAAAACAGCAGTATACAAATGGATTAAATGTTTTTCTGAGAAGAAAGAAAGTGTTACTGATGAAGAGAGGTCAAGGTGGCCAGTAACACTCAGAATAGACAAAAACATTGCAAAAATTTGTTGAATTGAGCATCAAAATCATCAACTGACCCAGAGAAGCATAGCAGACCAAGTAAGCATCAATAGAGAAACAGGAAAATCTTAAGTGAAAATTTAGGCATAAGGAAGGTGTGTGCAAGAATGGTCCCAAAGGGGCTCATCGATAAGCAAAAGCAAAGGGGAGTCAAAGTTTGCCAAGACCTTTTGGAGGTGCAAGATGATGTTTTGGGCCATGTTATCACTGGTGATGAAACATCAATACAACCTGAAAACAAAGCGTCCAAGTGCACAATGTAAGTCAGTCAATGTGATGTTGCTAACCTTTTTTGATATCATTATGAATTTGTACCAACTGAACAGTCAACCAAGTGTACTATTGGAAAGTTCTGAAAGGGTGTGTGAAAAAGTTAGATGAAAATAACCTGAACTTTTCACCAACTCATGGCCCTTGTATCATGACAATGTACCAGCTCACATGGCACTTCTGTGAGGTAGGTTTTAGCCAGTAAACAAATAACGGTATTGGAACACCCTCCCTACTCACCTGATTAGGTCCCCAGTGACTAGTTTCTTCACCTAAAGATAAAGAAAATATTAAAAGAAAGGCATTTTGATGACATTCAAGACATCAAGGGTCATACAATGACTGCTCTGATGGCCATTCCAGAAAAAGAGTTCCAAAATTGCTTTGAAGGGTGGACTAGGCACTAGTGTCAGTGCATAGCTTCCCAAGGGGAGTACTTTGAAGGTGGTTGAAGTGATTTTCAACAATGAGGTATGTAGTACTTTTTCTAGGATGAGTTCAAGAACTTAATCGTCATACTTCATATTACTAGCCATTGTGTTTCTTTTGGAAATGTTTGTTTTGCTTATTTTCTGTGACAGTTGCCTTTTTTATTAAATATATTTATATATTCTTTTTATATAGAATAACATTTATCTTTTTTCTTTCATTTACATTGTAGATATCTTCTTTCCCATTTATATTGGCATTGTTTCTGTTTTCATTATTCTTAGGAAAAATATCCTTCTCAATTATGGTTTGTCTTCTTTTTAAATTTTTTATGTTGCCAAAGGTATTTATCTTTACATACAGGCAAGTTTACAAAGACATTTATCACCCGAAAATCATTTATTTATGTACATTCATCTATATATTGATGTATTTTTTAAATTGTTTATTCTGGAATTACTTAAGTATACAGTGTGAAGTAGGGATATCACTTTTTCAAAAAAACAAAAAACAACTGTAAAGATCCACTGTTAGTTACAGAAGACAACGAAAGTACAAACAATGGAGTCTGCTCACTTCCATCTGCTCCTGGCCTCTGAGGCTCTCTCTCAGGTTAGGATAATCCTTGTTTATTGACCTAGGTTCTTGGAGCAGGAGGAAGAGCAATGGTCAAGTTCCAGAAACAGAGTACGACTATACAGTTTGGAAGGCCCGTTCAAATGCAATGAGGCTTTCCATATGATGGTACTTGTAGTTTTTCTGTTTGTACTTTCTACCTTGAAGAAATGAAAATTGATACTTTTTTATAGTGCAGCAAAGCAAACAGAATTACAGTTTACATTTTTAAAAAGAATATAACCATTCAATAAAATATCTGTAGTATTAACAGGCAAAGGTTATCTTGGTGTATCTGAAGTGTGTTGAAAAATCAGTAATCTCTTTTTCAATAATTTACATCCAAGAATCATATGACTTTACTCATATGTGGAATATAAAACTGAAAGAAACAAAAACTTATGGACACAGGCAATAGTTTAGTGGGTACCTAAAGGTAAGAGGGGAGGCTAATGGGAGAGGAGGGAGGGATATTGAAATATAAGGTGAGGGACAGAGAACTGACTCTGGGTGGTGAACACATAACACAACACATAGACGATGCACTGTAGAACTGTACACCTGGAACCCATGTAATTCTTACCAATGTCACCCCAATAAATTTAGCAATAAAAATAACTCACAACCAAATGAGATTTAGGAGTTCGATTTCTGAAACGATTTCAGATAACAATGAAGATTATTGTTAAGATTAACCCTTTTTGAATCTAGATGGCATTTTATTTTCTTTCTTAAATTTATTTTTATTTTTATCAAAACATGTTCATAAAGAGTCAAGTACTAACAGTAACAAGGTGGTTGTCTTTTTAAAAGTGCCTGGTTCTCTCCACTGTTGAAAGCGTGATAGGATTGTATGTTTTTGGTTCTCATAGTTGGATACAGAAATGCGGTGTGTCACTTCTACACTGGAGCATTTAATTACTTAAGTGAGACTCTCAGAGCTTTTTCTTCCTTTTTTTTTTTTTCACTGTAGAGTATCGACTGGCAACATTCAAGACTGTAGCTGCTCCATCAGCCTGGGTCAACGAGAATACAGTGAACAGTGACTGCAACCGTCAGCAGTGAGCATTTAATGTGAGCAAGAGATAAGCATTTGAGCTTAGTCACTGAGACTTTTGTTCCTGCAGCATAACCTCATCTATCCTCACTGTTATAATGATAGTAATGTATTAATTATTTTTATTATTTTATATTGTTTATCATAACTATATGATTATTTACTTTCATTTTATCAGTTATATTATTAATTCATATTTATCAACTTATCATTATAATTATAATAGCAAACACATTGTTCTTATGTACCAGGCACTAATCTAGTGCTTTATATATAGTAACTCATTTAATGTTCATAATTATTCACTGAAGTAAGTACCATTATTATGCCCACTTTATACATGACAAAACTGAGGAAGAAGGAGATGAAGTAACTTCTACAAGTAAGTGTCCAGCATCTTAACCACTAAGTCAGTTCTATAAAGCTTTATTAGTTTTCTATTGCTTAGTTTCCCAAACTTAATGGCTTAAAACTTCACATATTTATTGTCTCACAGTATCTATGCCTGACTTAGCTGGATTTTCTGGCTTAGGCCCTCAGCAGCCTGCAATAAAGGCTGTTGGTGTGGAGACTTGAATGGGGAAGAATTCACTCCTAAGCTCTTTCAGGTTTGTTGTCAGAATTTCTTTGCAAATTTGTCACAGCAATCTGGTTTTTTGCTGTCTGTAGGTTGGTAGCCACTCCCAAGTCCAAGAGACTACCTGCAGTTTGTTGTCATGTCAACGATTCTATAGGCAATTCACACAAGGAAATGAGTTTCTTTAAGGCCAGCAGGAGAGTCTCGTGTCTAGTGCATGTTAGAAAGATGAAGCCATATACATATATGATACATAGATCACACCATATGTATATGTTATATATATGTACATGTATGTGTATATGACAATGTAACCATAGCAGTGACATCTTATTACCTTTGCTATATTATTACTTTACATGTTATATTCTGCCGGTTAGAAGGAAGTCATCATCCCACCCACACTCAAAGGGAGGTGATTATACAGGCTGTGAATCACCGGGGGGTGGTCACCCTAGGGTCAATCCCTAGGGTGGTAAAAAAATGGGAGTGGGAAAAAAATAGAAAATAGTTATCACATTTTCCAAATAATACATGTATAGAATTCTATAAAAAGGGGGGAATCAGTCAAAAAATAAAAATGTCCCTTGGATATTAAAAATATGATTGAGGTTTTTTTAAATTTCTGTAATCATATTTTTAATTTCAGGGGTTCTTTTTATTCTTTGAACATCCCTTCTCCTTTTAGTAGAATTCTGTGCATGTATGATGGATGCATTATCTCCTTTTATCTCAGAAAACTTTAATATAGTTGTATTTTTCAATATTTCTCCTTCCTTCACAGCTTTACTTCTAAGTTTCTTTTACCTGTTTATTTATTTGAATCTTAATCTTCCTTATGAGATGCTTTCCTCAAAGGTATAGTAATTGTTAACTATTGGCTTTTATTTAAGAATGTGTAATTTAAAAGCTGAATGACAGTTCTGTAATTGTGGATAGGGCTTGCCTACTGAATTCTTCTCTGTAAAGTGATTTTAGTGGGCTCTTTTATGTACCCTTCACTGTTAGAACTTTTGGTCTATTTTGCACCTGTCAGGTCCTCCAGAAGAGGTTCTTCCAATCATGTGTGTGGAGGACATATGCTTGGCTGCAAGCATTTGGGAAACTGAAAGGTGGGAGAAGCATAGAGACTTCAAGATTAAGTGAGTAAATGTGCACTGACTTCCTCAACTATACCTGGTATACCGCAATGCAAGAGCTAAACCTCTAGTCCTTCAGCTGATTGGAAAAAGGAATCTGATGGACTAAGTGCCTTTAATTACAACCCCCAGCTTTTAGCCCCATCCTCATCTCTACTTCCAGAGATGAGGGTGGGCCTACTAATTCCTGAGATTCTTCAAGTTTCCTGATTTAAATTGCGCTGTCTCTCAAATTTTCTCACTAACAGCTTATGAGGAGAATTTCTCAGATCTGCAAGGTCAGTTACCACTCATCCCCATGTTTTCTCAGCTTCTGAAGTTGCTGCTGCCGCCTCCTCCCCCATTCCCTCGGTCTTTGTGATTTATGTCCATTTAAAAAGAAAAAAACTCAATAGGTTTCAGGGAAGAATTGAGTACAAATGTGTATGCTCAATCCATCATTTTTAAATTGAAATGATGACTCACAATTTACATAATTGATTTCATGCAATATCAAATTTCATGTTCTACCATATTTCCAGCAATTTGGATTTTTTCTTTTTGAGAAATGAGACACGATGTTACATGGGGATTTCACTCCCCTCCTCATCTCACCCTTCATCTGAACCAAGTTCCTGACATGTGGAAAGATTCATCCTTCTTAGTTTGGTTTTGTTTTTTTCCCCTGGAGGTCCTTCTACCCTAACCCTCAAGAAACAACACTGTCTTCCTTGTTCAACAAAGGATTATGGAGATCTGTACCTGTATATCATGTATTTTATTACATTTAAGACAAACAGTGGTTCCCAACCATTTTCTACTTGTGTACCCTTTGTAAACCCATTATTATAAATTGTACCCCTTGTTTTATAAGAGCTGTTTTTAAATACTGACACTTTTGTTCAGTCCCTATCTTAATGTAAAATAGTAGATATCAGGTAATAAGTTAGGAAAGAAAAATTACTACTCTAAAAGTACTTACAGATTTAATTTTATAATATTTGTAACAGTTAAATATTGATAATGAAATATTTAACAAACTTTTGATTTATTATTAATATTTATGTGTTATCAAAAAGTTTGTAATAATTGTTACATAGATCACTAGTTAATTGAAACACTGTCACTGAGATCGTTGAGCTTGCTTTGATGCACTCAGTTTCTTGAAATCAGGCTCAAAAGATGCAAGATACAGTCTTAAATCCAGACTTGCATTAAGCTTGTTGTAGTAGTTATTTTTTATGAAGGTGTAAGAAGAAAAAGCTCTCTCCACTAGTTCAATATTAGTAAATGGCAAAAAGTATTTGAGTGCCTTCTCACTGAGCTGTTTGCATTCCACACTGACATCTACCCAGCAGGTAATAAGATGCTTTCTTTTAAAATCAGAATTTAAAGAATTGGTTGAAAGTTCGATTAACTGCACTTTTCATTGATTGATAGTTTAGCTTCTTTGAAGAATTCTTCATTGAAATGATCTACAATCAGTTGTTTTCTTTTCTACGTTGAGGAAAGTACTTATAAAAGGTCATTTTTAAGACCTTCCAAGTGGCATAATATTCTGAGAATGACTTGCACCTATCCCAACATTAAATATTGGGATAGGTGCAAGTCATTCTCAGATAAAAAGTTGTGCAGTTTCAAAAACTTCAGGCTGACCTCTTTCAATACACACTTTCCAAAAGTCTAGTATTTTAATCGTTGACTCAGTTTTGCCAGTTACTTTGAATATAATAATTGAGCTGTTTTGAAGTCCCGAGTTTATTTCTAGAAAAATAGCTGATAATTATGCAAGATTTTGAAGCCAATCACTGTCCTAAAACTTTGGAGCAAAAAGGAAATGATGGTCTTCAAAAAATACCCAGACTTCATGTCTAAGTTCAAACATCCGTGTAAGTACTTTGCCATGAAATAACCACCTTAGCTCTGTATGCAAAAGCAATGTGCTGTTAATGCTATTCATTTATTCACATAGCACTTTAAACAATCTGGAGTTTTGTGGTTGTGACTTAAAATTTACAACTTTTACAGCCTTATCAAGAACATCTTTCAGTTGAGTGGAAAGAGGCTTGGGTGTTAGACTTGGTCCATGAATGCAAAAGCAACTCCACGGTACATGGAGAGCTATTTCTTTAATTTTGTCATGTATGCCTATAAAACAACCTGACATAGGCTTACCTCCATCGGTGCATACAGCACAACAATTCGACCAACTAATGTTTTTTTCAATAGAATAACCATTGATTGCATTAAAAATATCTTCATTTATGGTACACTGCAACAGATTTTCCTCAATTTCATTTTCTACCAAATACCTCATGATGATGAACAAAATAGATAAATCAGCAACATCTACACTTTTGTCAACTTGCATGGAAAAGAATTTACTCTTTAATTCTATCTACTACCATAGCTTCAACATAGTCAGACATTTCCTGAATTTGTTGAGACACTGTATTGTTTGAAAGAGGGGTAGCATTGATTTTGTGGATATGTTCTTTCCCAAACATACAAAACCAGTATCCTTAATACAAGGAGAAATTAAATCTTCAGCTATGGTGTGGTTTTTACCACATTTAGCTATGTGATAAGCACTACAGTATGAAGCCTCAACTGTATTCTCATTGTCTTTCTTTCTTGATATTACGTATGAAGTAACAGTTGGATGCTTTTCTAAGCACCAAAAATAATGTATTCCTTTGTTTTTTACATGGGATGTTTAGTTTCTAAATGTCACATGAGTAGAGAGGATTTCATTAACTATTGGATAATATTTCCCCACACACAACACACAAAGGCTTAGGACAGTCATCGTTCCCTAGAAAAGAAAACTCATATTCAACATACTCTTCAGAGTATTTCCTTTTCTTCTGTGTAGTATCTCAGGCATGCACCTTTTTACTATCTCCCAGTGTGGGTGTACTTGTAGCTGCGGATACGTGTTGAGAAGTACTTGGCAATGGGCTATAATCCACATCAAGTTTTGCTTTTTTTTAACTGTTCCTGTTTTCAACCACTGATCCATAACTGACACACTTAAAAATCACTGACAATGATAACTGAAACTATGTTAAACATTAAATAAAAAAACTACTTGAAAAGAATCCCGATTAAAGACAACACACTTATTTTTACTCAGTCAATAACAAACCTGATCAAACAGTCTGGCTACAGATATATTTATGTGTTTGAGGAAGTTCTAGAAATGTTATAAATGGATTGTTCTGAAACTGGGTGCAATAATTGATAGAAGAGCAATTTGGGGGAAGGGTTCATAGCCACACCCTCACCAATCATTATTGGCTAATGTGATCTAATTTTGAGGTGTCTCCATTAATAGTGAATTGATCTTAACATTTATTGTTCCATAACTAATAACTAACATTTTGCATTTTTAAAATTTACTTGGTTTTTGCCATTAGTAATTATTTTTCAGGTACCCCTGAACAGCCCAACATGTACCCCCGGGGGTATGTGTACCATTGCTTGGCAACTGATGCTTTAAAGGATGACTTAGACATACATGCAGTATGGAAAAATGGCAAAAGCAAAGAAAAACAAAACAAAACAAAACAAAAAACCCTCTTGTTTAGGATCAGAAGAACTAACTTTGAGTTGTGGGTCTTCTATGAGCCTAATTTTCTCATTCTTAAAAGGGCATAATATTACTTACTTCACAAGGTGTTATAAAATTTGAAAGGATAACACATGCAAAATAAGTAGCATAGGTAGATAACTAGTTTAAGAAGGCAGATAGGAACTGAAGAAAAGAAATGTGTCTTTTGAGAAAACAAAACAAAATATCACTATAACTGAATTAGAAAATGATCAACAGACTTTGAAATCTAACAACCACAAATAAGAACTGCACAGTGTAGAAAGCCTTGACTCCCAAACAACCACCCTCTACCTCCTATCCTACTTGAAGACCAGTATGGTTAAGTCAACTGATATGATCCAAAGCTATAGGGTGTTTCTCACACAATAATGGCACAATTCCCACCCCCAAAGTAGTTTTTTTAAACCCTGTGGAAGGAATTCCACAAGATCTCAGAGAAGAACTAATGTCCAAATATAACAGGCAAGAGAGGGCGATAATAGGCAGATGATAAATGATAGATAGATAGATAGATAGATAGGCAGATTAGGAGGTTATTATAATACAAAATCTCAGATAAGAGATTATGGTGGCTTAGAGCAAGATGGTGGATGGTAGCAGTGGTAGTAGGGAAAAGATGATTAATTTCTGGATATAGTTTGAAGGTAGAATTTACAAGATTGGCTGTGAATATGAGAGAAACAGTAGACTCAAGTATAATCCCACGTTCTTTCAGCGTTAAGAACTGAAAAGTATGAAATTGTCATTAATTAAAGTAGGGTAGATTGTAGGAGAGATTAGGAGCTTAGTTTTGGACATGTTATGTATGAGACACCTATTGATCAGGTAGGTAGATATGTTAAGTAACCAGTTGGATATCCAAACTCTATCTAGAAAAATATCCAGCCATAAAGTCTTCTAATTTTCATATTACAGACAGCCCTTATGTAAGTGTGGAGTTCTGAGAAATCTGAAATAGAGATATCAATTTGAGAAAAATCAGAATATACATGTGTGTATGAGTATTTGTATATACCTGAAAATATGTATCATGAGACTGAGACAGTTTCTTCTGAGTTAAAAAAAAAATGGAGAAAGAGAGACACCCGATACTTAAGGAAGCAAATTGATAATTAAAACATTATTATGAAATCAAGGAATAAATTATCAACTGCAATGAACAGAATAGTCATTGCTGATAATTAAATTGCTAACATAATGGAATTAAAATTGTTAAACAAACAAAAAAGAAATTAAAGCAATTAGGAGGTGCTAATTAATAGGTATGTAACGCAGAAGACAAAGGTAGTCCAACATATGGATAATCAATTTCCTTACAGTAGAGTGCCCAATTAGAATGATTTATCAATATAAAAAGCATTAAAATGTTTGCTAAATTAAGTAACAGTTGAATTGAATGGGTGAAGATTTCATACTTTGTTAGTTTGAGTAATATACATAATTAGCATTCCTAATGGAGAGTTTTCATTTATTCAAAGCAATATTTTTATGACATTAATATACAGGGTCAAATTTGTTACAGGTAATATAGTAACATCATTTTTTTAATTGTTTGAGAGTTTTCCATAACCTAATTTAAAACCTTTTTATTGATGTGCATGCCATATTTAAGACTAATAGTGCTCTTGCATTTTTTTATGCCAGTTATTTACTGTGTTTACTGAAATTCAACTCTGTTTGTCCCCAAGCTGATCGTGACTGCTATACAGGTGTAGCATACCTAATTCAACTGAATAGTATATAAGTCTATGAAATATGTAGGTGAAAAAACATTATTTTTTCCTCTGAAAACCAAATTGGGAAGATTTCTGGTTAGGATGTAAAAAGTTGTAAGAAACCATAGCTCTCTACCTAACTACCAAAACAAACTGGATAAGATTTCAAATCACTGTAGCCAAGAACACAAGGAATCCTAAATTAACCATATTCCAGAAAATGGCATGCCTCCTAGAAGAGAAGAGACACAGAGCTGCTCACAACCCTATTGGAATAGCAGGGGGAGGAAGAATTTACCGGAGAAAAGGAAAAGGAAAAACCAAACAATCTTTCAAAGAAATTTTTTTTTTTTTTTTTTTTTTTTTGCTTTTTGGTATGTGGGTAGCTCCCTGACTGGGAATCGAACCCAGGCCGCAGCGCTAACAGTGCCAGCGCCAAAGCCCCAAGCCACTACACCACCAGGGAACTCCCACAAAGAATTTTGAATGGGCAGGTATGACAGATTAGAATTCCAAGGAACCTCTGACACAGGCAGATTGAATTCACGCACCAACTCTTTTCTTTCTTAAACAACTGATAGTTTTTTCTAAGGTCTTCACTGAGTGCTTGGGAGTAGTATGCAAAAGCCCAAAAGCAGAGCAGGAGAGGTGAGAAAGTTTAAGACAGGCAGCCACCTGAAAGCAAGGTGCGGGGCAGAGCATAGAAGAAACCCTTCCAAGAAACTCTGGGATTTCAGGTACCAACACTGGGGATGGGCAGGAGAGCAAAGAAAGCTCTCCAAGGCATTCTGCACCTTAGTAAAGGATAAGCAGCTACCCTCTGACATTGACAGCAGGGCGTAAAGGGAGAGGTTTCAGGTGCATAAATCATTAAGCAAGGCTAGATAGCAACTTGAATCTGGCATCCTTGCTATAAGCAGAGAGATATCTCCCATAATGTAGAAATCAGAAGGCTTGGCTCTAGACTCTACAGGTAGACAGAGCATAAAGACATTTCAGGAAGCTCATCAGTGCTCAGAGGCTAACTCCTACTGATGGAAAAATCTTGATCCCATGCTCAAAGCATTTAAAGCCAGTAGTTAATTTAATCAAACTAATGCTGTAAGAAAGACCTCAACCACAAGTCAGAGTTACTCACTATCCCCTTGTCCTTCAAGCAGTTTGGCAGTAAATAGGGTGTACACTCTTTTCTGGAGGTAAATATTACTTGTTCTCTATTGCTTTTTTTAATGAAAAATATCTGGAATACAATAAAATAGTACAAGGTACACACAGAAGCAAGAAAATGTGCTCATGAGAGGAAGCAGTGAGTAGAAGTAGACTCAGAGTTGGCCCAGTTGTTGGAATTATCAAACAAGGACTTTAAGTAACAGTGAAACAAATATTAAAGGATCTAATGGAGGTTAAAAACCATGCATGAAGAGATGAAAAATTCAAGCACAGACATGGAAACTACAAAACATAGCCAAACTGGGACAGTGTGTGTGGTGCTTCACACTTAGATCTATATCTGGGCAATCCCATGGAGAAGGGACTGTAAGTTAAAAAGGAAAGAGGAGGAGTGGGGGAGGGGCATAGTGATGCTTGGTGTACCCTGTGGTACCTAATAGAAGCAGCAGTGAAAGCCAGTAAATATGCTAGCACCCTGTGGGAACAATCAAATGGCAAATATCTCAAGGTCACTCGCTCAATTTATTCATAAATCCCAAGTGTCCTCTTGGGATTTCCAGAGCAGGTACTGAGGACTTTGCAGGGCTCTGAGGTCTTACCGAGCATATATGGGCAAAAACAATGCAGCCTGGGTACGTACTATTAGTATTATTCTAGCTGTAAAACAGGCTGATGAGGCCTGCTTGAACTCAGGTTTTGATAAATTATAATAAATTTATTTCCTTTCTTCCAGAACTTTCATGATGGGGAAAAGTGGCTTATTTCCTTCCTGTGTATAAAGTTCCTTAGTTGACATAACACAGTCATTTAAGAGATCAAAGAATATTCATCTTGTTTTACAACAAATCTTATTGTAAGAACAAAAAGAACAGGTATTGTTCTGCTAAGATTCCATTTGTTCCTAGGAGAAATGAACAGTCTTACTCTCCTTTTATTTGAGATTCTTTTCTTTCTAGAGTACAGTTTATTGTGAGGGCTATACCTTTTCTATTTTTATTTTATGAAAGCTACTAGGAACTTCTTTAGTTCCCTCACATTTATCTAGACAATTTTGTGTTCCCAATTCACCTGTTTTTATTTCTCGGTCTTTCTATTTTCTTCTAATTAAATACTTATTAGCACTTCCTTTCAACTTCACTAGGTTGATTACAATCAACAGACTTCACCTCATCATTCTTTAGTTCAGATTTCAGTGTATTAGTTTGAACAAATATATGACTGTCAAAAATGTGTCTTTGTCAGTTATATTCTTAGAGGACACTCAATTAAAAGTCACTTTTAAGTGACACATAGTGTTAAATTAAGTGTAATAATAATACAAATAATGATTAGATGTGTACAACAGAATTTTATAGAAACTTTTAGGCCACACAACACTTGCCATTGTTAACACTATATTTGCAACAACATTTACATCTATATGATAAAATATAACAATGGTAGTTACAGAATTGTTAGCTATATCCAGAGTTTTCAATTAAAAAAAAAAACCAAACTAAAGTTGGCTATAAAGTCAAGTAAGAGTACTTCTTAATATTTTGTGCAAATGCATGTGCTTTTTGATATTGATGGCTAAATTTAGAATGGTACAAAAGTGGGAAAGAAGCCAGACACAAGCAAACTGCATTATGGATGTATCTTGTTTACATCCATATGATAAAATGCCAGATGAAAATCTGGACTTGCAAAGTAAACCCATTAACAGTTAAATAATTTTCTAAAGGATTCACTTTTGGATACTGTTGGGTGCTTTTAAATTGTAGAATCTGAAAAGTATTGAAATGCTTGTTATTTTATTGCTAAAAGTGAGGTATATACAACTCTACTCCACTAGAGAGCTGAGCCACAGGTATTAAAAACGAGTTCTAGGTTTGCCTTACAATGTCTTCAACTATAGAAGTTTTTTCTTCACAATAAACTTCTAAACAGATACATTTATTGCCAACAGTTTTATTCACATCTCTACCAAATTTGCCGGAAAACTTAACATTAAGCAGTGGTTGTAAAGTTGCTGCTGCTACTTAATTCCTCATGTGGCTGGACCTAAAAAGGTATTTCACAAATAAGGCAATACAATGGGCCCAGTAAGGCAAAACTCAGGGTCTGCAGCCTGAGAATAAGCTCCTTTGCATCTTGCTTTTTCTTCAGTCATGTACTATTACTTAGAGGTAGAAGCACAGAACAGAGTTGGTGGCTTTGGGTTCATTTATACATGTGCATTGTTCAAAATCATTGTGACCTGGGAGAGGCTGAATTTTGAATTTCTGCCACTCTAGCTAAAAAATAAAAGAAGATTCAAATGACCTACATAAATTTAGCAATAAGGAATTAAAAACAAAACAAAACTTTTTATACTAGGGAAAGCTTTCAGATTATTTCAAAGGAAATGGATTAGCAAAACAGTTTCTTCCTTTTCTCACACTGACTCAAGTATAGTTATTTTGTTTTATAACCTTTTACTTGCCTTTCTCTCTGATTCTTTAAACAATTATATTTAGAATTGATGGGATGTTATATTCCATTAAGAGTTCAAAAGAGATTTGCTCAAAATTGGAAACTTCTGTGGTTCAAAGACACTATCAAGAAAGTGCAAAGTTAACCCACAGACTGGAAGAAAATATTTGCAAATCTTATGTCCAATAAGGGACTTTTATGCAGAATATATAAAGAACTCTTGCTAGTCAATAATAAGAAAACAACCCAATTAAAAAAATGGGCAAAGTATTTGAATAGACACTTCCTAAAAGAAATCTATAAATAGCAAATAAGCACATGAAAAGATTGTCATCATCATTAGTCATTAGGGAAATACAAATTGAAACCACCATGAGATCAACTTTTCACGCCCTAGAATGGCTATAATAAAAAAAAAAATGAACAGTAACAAGTGTTGGTAAGAATATGGTGAAATTGGAACTCTCATACATTGCTGGTGAGAATGTAAAATGATGCATCCACTTTGCAAAAGAGTTTGAAGCTTTCTCAAATTAAACATAGAGTTACCACATGACTCAGCAATTCTATTCCTAGGTATCTTAAGACTCAGTTATATTCTTAACAGAGCCTCTCCACAAAGCTTGTCCAACCTGGACGGCCCAGGATGGCTCTGTATGCAGCCCAACACAAATTCACAAACTGTCGTAAAACATTATGAAAATTGTGCACAGACCTTTTTTTTTTTTTAGCTCATCAGCTATCATTAGTGTTAGTGTATTTTATGTGCAGCCCAAGACAATTCTTCTTCTTCCAATGTGGACCTGAGAAGCCAAAAGATTGGATACCCCTGCTATAGACCTTAAATTTGGTGCAAAAGTTATAACATGTTGACCAAAAGGAAAGCAAAAAAAAAACTCTTGTTTCTGTAACAGTTCCCAGAGAACAGAGATCATGCTAGTGCCAAAACTAACTATGCCTTAGGATGCCTTAGTGTCAGCTTTGTAGCTTTACACCTGTTTTGTTCTTTTGTTTTTTTCTTTCATTTTTCTGGTGGGATGAACAAAGAAATGGAAAATAAGCTCTAAAAAGCTTCAAGTCTCTGTCCAAACTTATTTATTGAATGTAGAAACCCCACATGATTGTTATTTTGAATGAAAAATTCTCTCTAAAAATTTAAAATAGGTACATTAAGAAGCCAAATGTATGTTAGTTACCTGCTCCCATCCCCCATTCCTTTTTTTAAAAGATGTATTCTGCACGATGGAGGCTAAAAGGTGGCAGCTGTGCCAAAGTAGTGGACCCTAAATCGTGGAGCAAAAATGAGAGGGGGAGGCTCTGATTGCTCACAGTACAGAAGTGAATATGTGCTCTCAACCACAAATCAAGGGAGCTGAAAAAAAAAAGGCCCAATCAAGGCAGTAATGGCCTCCACTTCACAATCAGACAAGTGCTTCTTACTTGAAAAATCCTACCATTTATAGCTGATTGCTAACCCTGGCCTCATTTCTAATCTAAAGGGCGAGTAATAATTTGGAAAAGGAATTATAACAACTTCCCAACAATTTAGCAAATTGTTATTATTTCAGAGGGAGGAAGGAGGATAGAAAGGAGTTACTTCTGTAATGTGTTTCTCCTGGGGGCTTCCATTTTTATGACATCAAATCCCATTGCTACCATACTAAAGTTGCAACTAATATATATTGGAAATAAGTTTTTGTTAGTGGCGATATTTTATGCCACGTCATGTGTTCCAATATGGTCAAAGTCATAAGTCTCCAAAGAAAAAGGAAGAAAGAGGACCTGTCAATTCTTTTATGCACATTAACCTACAATATTCCCAAATAAATTTGAGTGAATGTCCTTGAGATCACCTTTTTGGAGAGGATTTCGACCTTTCAGAGAATTTGACTTTATAAAAACTATAACACTATTAAACGCTCTACTGGGTTTTGTTGTTGTTGTTGCTTTTGTTTTTTTTGTTTTGTTTTGTTTTTTGTTTGTTTTTAGTGTTGCAGTGTTGATGGATTTGGCTCAGGTACAATATCTGTTACTAGAAATATAATAATATATAGTCATATTCTACACTCATTTTCAAACCTTTCAACTGAAAAAAATATATATAAAAATTTATTCAGCTACATACCTCATTGCTGAATATCACTGTGGTCACCTTTGAAGTGCTCGCCTAGGGAAGCTATGCACCAATGCTAGCATCTAGTCTATCCTTCAAAGCAATTTTGGAACCCCTTTTCTGGCATGGCCATCAGAGCTGTCATCATACCTAAAATCTGACAATTAAGTTTGTGAACTTGCCTAGGTTATGACGCCTTACTAAGTTGTTTATACAGTGCTGTTAACACAGTACACAGTGGCAAGTTCATCAAATAAATAAATGTTTATTTACTTACATTCTGTATAGCAATGTTACACCCATGAGGTACCTTTTACTATTTACTAGGTACTATTTTGGAGATTAATGTAATTATTTTTACTCAAGGACAATGTGTGGAAAAAATTTAAGGCAGGTTTTTTGAGTTAAATTTACCTATATTGGGAAATCTCAGTTTTTATGGACAAAATGGAAAAATACTCAAGTTGTTTTATCTGTGTAAACCATTATGCACATTATAAGAAGACTTTAAAATTTATAAATACTTAAAAACACTTGTATCATTAAATCTACATGTATGTTTTATGGTAGCCATTAAACAGTTAATTTTTGTATTTTAAAGAGCAAATGGGGGGGATATAATATAAAGGAATATAGTTCCCACAGGTATCAAAGAAGTACAGTAAGTACACTGTAAAGAAATCTCTTTACGAAGGAAAATGCCAGGGAAAGAGGGTTGCATTAAGATCCAATAATGAATAACTAAAGTCTATTATGACATATTTGTGTTTGTGGCAAATGAATAAAATGAGTAAATACCAGTCAGTGTGGTTTAGAGAAGCAAGAAGGAATTAGGACAAAAATTTTTAAAAACCTGCATTCATACTCAATGCAAAATTAAACATTAGAATACAAAAACTAGAGGCATATGTTTAAGCTTTTTACAACATTCTCATTACAAAGCATCTGAGCAAACATGTCTAACCTATGAAACAGGTTAGGACTATGTTGTTTTCTGAGAAAGAAAATTAGCTGCGAAGAGTACAAGAAAGAGGGATGTATTGAATCACAGAAACAGGAATGATAGTGGAGACCACAGAATTTAACCTCTTAATATTACGCAAATAAGGAAACAAAGGCTAGAAAAGGGTAGTAACTTCCTAAAGGTCACACAGATAGCAAATGACAGAGATGACATTAAAACTTGGATGTCCTTACTCCAGCCACCATATTTTTGCATTATATCCCATTCTTTCAATATCATTCTTCCAAATAGCTTTAAATTATGTATTTTTAGGAATGTGACATGTTAGTCTCGTATAGTAGAAATCAGTGATTTTTGTAATAGGATACACTTAACATCAACATGTAACTTTAAGCCTATAGTGTGAGCAATAATATTGTTTCTGCATATTTTGCCACTTTCCATTATCCTTGCAATAAAACTTCTTTGTAGTTTAGAACCCTTTTGTCCTTAGGTATAAGAATATTAAAATATTACCTATTGAAAATATACTTTATTCTCTTTTATTTTCCAAATTAAGACCAGTTACTTAAAACCGAATTGACAATTAGTAGCAGAACCAAAATACAGCATTGCTCTTTCATTTCTTTTTTCAGGTAGACAACAAGCAAAATTCTGTGAGCAGAACACAGACTTCTGCAGCTGTAGCTATGCATAGCATAATAGACAAGTCTGGAAATTCAGGCCATAATTCTGATTCTAAGTTAGAAAAGAGGACCTCCCTATCATTTGAATCTTTGTAAGCTTAGTGGATATTTTTATTGTAGATTCATTTTTAGTAGAAAAACATAACTTTGTCTTGGTATGTTCCAGAAGTCAAACAAATACTAGAAACAGAAAATGTATCTAGTTTTTGAATCAAAGAAAATACTTTGATTTTCAATTGAAAAAGTTAAACAGAATACTCTATGCTTTCTGAAGCACAACAGATTTTAAGCAGATTAAAAAATTGGATTTAGAAAAACAAATATAACTATCTTTATTTATATCTGTAACTAGAGTAAGAAAGCTAAAATTTTCAGATACCCAGAAATGATTTATAGCTTGCAATTACATACTTCATTCACTATACACAGGATCATAATTCATATTACATATTTGTAACACCTTCTAAAATACATAATGCTACTCTGAAAAATTTTTTTCCTTATATCATCTTTCATGTTCAGCACAATGGCCTTAAAGTGAATGTTTAAAAAGAAATAAGAAACTGACATTATTAAGTCCCAGAGAAGAAACATAAAGTACTTTAACGAAAGAGCTTGAAATTTTAAAAACTTTTAGGAGTAGGAAAATCTGAGATATCATAATGGAAATTATTCATTTTGTTATGGGAAGAAAAAAAATCTCCATTCTAATATATGCATTGGCTGTACTTCATAGTGTTTTAAAAATTAGTGAAAAATAAGGAAGACTTTCACTGAGACTCAGGAGGATCAGAATGAAAAGGATTGAAGAAAAGTATGAAGCAAACCCCAATGCTGACAAAATGTTAAAGAGCGACCACAGACAAACACATGAGATGAAACATCATGCCCTCAAAAGTAGCCTGAATATAGTTAAATTAACAAAAATGAACTTTAGGTAGGAAACTCAAAGCACATTTTTGTTTTTCATTTTATAAATTAGACCAAGTAATGGAATCTATTCACAGTCCACCTATGGAAAAAATTAGGGATCTAAGCCCAGGAAAATGTTTTCCCAGGATAGCATTTTTCTAGGAAATGTCATATTCCTAACTTCTTTTATTAAACCAAAATACCTTAGAATAATACCACAAGCTAAAATGACCCCTAGTGTTAGGAAATAGATTCCTTAGGGTGTATCATAAATACTAAATATCATTTATAAATACAGCAATATTAGCACACACATTTTGTCATTGCTTGTAATACAATTAGCTGCTTTAGTAAACACAAAAAGATACAAAGTGTATGATAAAGGCAATCTCTTTTCTCTTGCCCATCAAATAAAACAATATCTAATCCTCAGATCTACTCAAGCAATATTAGATTTTTGTCATGCAGAAAGGACTTTCATTACAATACATATATATTTATAGCTATGAGTTATAGCAGATGTAGCTACAAGGGGGAAAAGGCAGGATTTTTTAATAAAAATTCTGGTAGCATTATCAAGCAGTGTGTGGGACAATTTCAAGGCAGTTTTTTTGAGTAGTACAGTTACTTTTATATGGGAAATCTTAGCTTTTATGGACAAAATGGAAAAGTACTCAAGATGTTTTAGCTGTGTAAATCATTACACACATTATAAGGAGACTTTAAAATTTATAAATATTTAAAAACACTTGTGTTATTAAACCTACACGTATGTTTTATGGTAGCCATTGAACAGTTAATTTTTGTATCTTAAAGAGCAAATTTGGGGTAGGGGATATAATATAAAAGAATATAGTTCCCAAAGGAATCAAAGAAGTACAGCAAGTACACTGTAAAGGTATCTATTTATGAAGAAAAGCACTACAGAAAGAGGACTGCATTAAGATCCAATAATGAATAACTAAAGTCTATGATGACATTTTTGTGTTTGTGGCAATAAAACTAGTAAATACAAGTCGTGTGGTTTAGAGAAGCAAGGAGGAATTAGAACAAAAATGAACAAAAACCTGCATTCATAATAAATGCAAACTTAAACATTAAAATACAAAATCCAATGGCATATGTTTAAGTTTTTTAGAAACTATTGATTGTAAATGATAGATACTTATGTTAAAAATAAGAAGCTGTATTTGCACTGCATTATTTATCAATGGAAATTAGAAAAAAGTGAAAGTAAGAGCTAATAAAATACAGACTTATGATATAGGCTAAAAAATAAAAATTACTTACCTAATATCCAAGCACAATGTAACTAATTTCAGAAAAAAATTAATATGTATATTAAAAATATACAAAGCCACTTTCAAGTATATGTGTTGAATTTTGCTCTGAGTTTAATTTGAAAGCTTTCCTGGAAGAAAAAAAACCATGCTTTTTCCCCATGTGCTTATTGCTACTGGAGTAATTAAGAAGAATATGCCATGATGATAAACTTCATTACTCAATAACATTAGTAAACATTAAAATATTTAAAGAATATTGTACTGCATTATGGTTTATTCTATTTAAATACCACAATTATAGCGGCCTTTTCTTCTTGTACTCCTCTAAGGGATGAATTGCTAGGATTTGATAATCTGCTGCTAATGTAAGCTGATATTACAGTCATATGATCTAATTAAACATCAGGATTCATATTTAAAATACATAATTACCAGAATGCCATTCTAAAAAATGTAATTACTAGTTTCTACTTTAATAGTAAAAAAATGATGATCATGTCAACAGACTATGGAAAGTTGTATGGAAAATATTTTTCTTCTCTAATTGTAAAGAAACAATGAAAAATCTCAGTGTTGAAACCCATTATTAATATTATTTTCATGGAATAAACTTCCTGTCTTTCATCATGTGAAAATTTTTGCTTCCAGAAGCATATTATGTGTCATATCTTATTGTCATTTGGAATCCATTCATTTTTCTTTATAGAAACATATTTTCATTTCTGGCATCTGAGAAATCCATGCGCAACACTAACATTATGATAGTTAAGTAAAGCAACAAACTTCCATTATTTTAATACAAAATAGACTCAAAGATTTGGGGCTTTGAGGAGGAATTTTTCATTTCTGAATTGCACAAAATCATTCATAATTACCTCTTAGTGATTTCAATATCACAAATCCCTTCTGATTAGCCCTATTTAAAAAAAAAAAAAAGACAAACCTGCTTCAGAATTATTTGGCCCTGTTGGAAGCCCTGTCCTAAAGAATGACAGATTATATAATTAGATTGAATCATGTATTTTCCACAGAAACAAGGCATGATACTGGAACTGATACAAGCTATATGCTCATTTCTATATTTATTCTGTTCAGCCTAAACAGTGCAGCAGTCCACTGACTCACCAAGATTTAAGGCATCATATGTAGCTTTCCAGTTTTAAAAATATGGAAAGACAGAAAAAATAGTGACTGGAGAAAAGGCTGATGAAATGTAACCCTTTTAAAGAATGATTCTTCATTCCTGAAGTGAAAGAATGTCCCCACAAATAGTATTTTCCCATTTAGAAAGCTGATTTGCTTAGAGTGCAGTATAGAGAAGTCTGGTGAAACAGTTTAAGTTTAGGATCCAAAAAGGGGATCCAAGCAAGAAAACAAAAACGTAAGTTCACGGAGGAACACATGCCAAGTAGTTTGTATGTGAAAACACAAATGTAATATTTAAGAAAAATGCTCTTTTGTTTTTCAAGTGCAATGTGTAAACTAAAGATTACAAAGATAAACCAG
This sequence comes from Lyroderma lyra, assembly GCA_004026885.1. NCBI lineage: Eukaryota > Metazoa > Chordata > Mammalia > Chiroptera > Megadermatidae > Lyroderma > Lyroderma lyra. Next base: position 213,864 of record PVJL010001157.1, on the reverse strand, counting down.
ATGTTACTGAAACTACATCTAACACATAACAGCAGAAGGAGGAAAACAAATTACTAAAGATTTCTCAGCATTCGTTTATCTTTGGATTAAAGGACACTATTTCCTACCAGTCTTCACTTTAAGTTTCTCTTAATTCATTTCTACCTTTTTACCACCAAACCACAATTGTAGTCCCTAAGTATCCAGCTGTGCTGTATTTTGAAATCGTCATCATGGTACTCTAAATTAAAAGTGTACTATTTACGTTTTATCAACATAATCATAAGAAAATTCACTGTCACAAAAGTCCTTCAAAATCAAGGTTCAAAAATAAACTGTCAACAGTTGTACAAAATTCTTGATACATTGTCATCAACAATCAGTAAACATCAATCTTAGAATGATTGTTTTAAACCAGCAGCAATGGATTATTTATAGACTTGGTGATTGAATGTAGATATTTAAATTTTGTAACTACTTGCCTAAGTATTGAACATTACATTTAATGTAAAGAATACATAAGACTGAATGAGGAATAGTAACATTAAAAATACTATAGGAAAAATTTGACATGGAGCTTAATAATCCTGATAAATTTAACTACAATCGCCCATTCTAGGACACCTGTATATTTTACACAGATACACAGAGAGAGGCAGCAATTTCTTTAGCAGTCTATAGACAGATAAATATATAAACTTATCCTTTGAATTTGTACAAAATGACATTTATTATGAATTTCTTATCCATACATTTTATGGGTGAAAAGTATTTAAAGATATGAAAATGATTTTAGAATTCTAACTATGTGTAGATTTTAGATTGAAGTCAACTAAAAAGTTGAAAAAAAGCTTGTTCTCAATATATCTTTCATTTTACACCTTAGATATAATTTTAACAGCATACTAGAACAACGAAGGTGAAAAGTTCTGGATAAGTAGTTATTAAAATCACTTATTAAAACATCAAATGATCAAATATCATTTGATGTTACACAATTTCATTTTTAGAATAAATTGCTGAGTTCTTTTTTATAAATAGTAGTTAAAAATTAAAATACCAAAATATTCTGGAATTGGTTTTATAAAGAAAATAAAACAAACCAAAGCCCACAATTCCCACCTCAGTCTTAACGGGTGCTCAAACTGCTCTGTGGTGTAGTGCTCTGCCACCTGGTGGCTGCTTGTGAAAAATCTAGACAATGTGTTCTGGCATTCTGTTTCCTTTACCCTCCACTTTATAGAACTAATAAATTAAACTTTGACTATATGTCTGCTGCTGTGGGAAACATTGGCTAGTTCATATACTTACTAATTAGCTTTTGCCTCATTTCAAAGTATTAGTACAAGTTAGCCTTAGGATTAACAAGCTGTTTGAATAAGTTATTGGCAATTGTTAAAATCAAATTAGCAGAATTTCTTATTTTAAAAATTAAAAAGAAATTATTTCCTTTCAGTTGCAATTGACATAGCCATAATTTCTTAATCTCTGTGTAGTGCTTTTCTCCAAGAGGTTAAGAATAGTTTCTTCAAGTCTTACCATATTCTGGAAAATAGGGGTAGTATTAAGTCATGAAAAGCTGAGGAACAAAGGAATTCATGAAATAATATAATGAGATCACATTTCTGTGTAATAATATAAACATTCCTGCTACATCACAGAGAAACAAACTTAGTAGACAGTTTTAGATGTCATTTCTCTCAACATCTTTACATCTTGCAGATGTAAACTGCAAGATTCAACCTTTGAATAATGATCATGTACTGATTATTATACACTGATGAATCATTCCGTAAGTATTAAAAAAAACTGGCTGTCATGAACACACCTAGTATTCAGAATGTAGTTTCTAAATGCCACAGAACTGAAGCTCTTTAGTTAATTCTGTGGCTGGGGTGACCCTGGACCTTCTGTGCAAAAGAATAAGGAAATGTTCAAAAGCTGAAAGAGGCATGAAAAAAAAGCACAGGAGCCAAATTAAAGTGACTCACACTGTCCAAGTCCGGGACAATATAAGCATTAAAATAAAGAATGATAACAATGAATTATAACTAATTAAATAAAATAAGAACCTATGAATCCATACTGGTATACACACACACACACACACACACACACACACACACACACAGAGTGAAGGAAAGCTTTTTGTTTAAGGAAGATGTGAATAATAAATATGGAAGGAATAATAGAATTAGCAATTTGCTATTTTGTAATCAAAATCAGCATAGTAATAACTGATTTAGATAAGAATGATCAATAGATGTTAAAACTAGTGGGTAAAAGTTTGATGAGGTATAGGTTATTTGCATATTCTCAAAGTATAGCATCCTACAAATTTCTTATTAATACAAAAGAAAAAAATATTGCCTTTACAGTGGAGAAACTTAGCAGACACCACATTAACCACATGATCAAAGTCAGTATCACCAATAATGGAATAAACTGAAATCATGTGCTTCCTGATATGACACATTGATAAGAACATACCACTTAGATAATATTCTTACCAAAACTGCAAAACCTGAATCAAGTTATGAACAAATATGAGAAAAATATACATTGATAGCTATTTTTAAAAATTCCTTTGTATATCTACACCTCAAAAATGTCAATGTTAGGAAATACAAAGGCTTACTGATTATAACTGAGTCTAAAGAAACATGAAAAATAAATGCAATTCACCATCTTATAACAAATTGGATCTTGGACCAGAAAAACAAATTGCTAAAAAATCTATCATTGGAAACATTGGTGAAATTTGAATAAGATTTGTAGATTACACAATTGTGTTGTATAATATAACATTAAATTTCCTGACTTGTATAATTGTGCTGAGGTGTCACAATATGGCCTTGTTCTAAGGAAATATACATTGGTAAATGTAAGAGTAAAGGCACATAGTATTTTCTATTTATTTTCAAATAGTTCACAAAAAAATGTTTATATACATATTACATATGTATATATATGAGGATTGTCCAGAAAGTATCTAATTAAAAATATGAAAAATAGAAGCATTAATGGTTGGATTTTTTTCTGGATTGTCTATATATATATGTGTGTGTGTGTGTGCATGTGTGTATATATGTGTGTATATATGTATATATACATGTATATGTGTATATATCATATATATCATATATCATTTATGTATCTCATATATATTGTGTGTGTGTGTGTGTGTGTGTGTGTGTGTGTGTAGAGAGAGAGAGACAGAGAGACAGAGAGGCAGAGATGGAGTGGTAATCTGGGTAAAGCAGGGCTGGGCAAGATGTTGATTGCAGTCCACTGGTGAACTCTGAAGCAGTTTTCGCGTGACTGCCTGAATAATACAATAAATAACTAGTGGACCATGACACGTGGAGAAGTAGCCCTTGCCTTGAAAAAGTCTGCACAGTACTGGAGTAAAGTGTATAAGTACATTTAGGAATTTTTAAAATATTATTATTAATTTTCTATAGATTTGAAATTATTTCAAATAAAAAGCTTTTTAAAATAGAAAACAGTGTAAAAAAACAGAAAAATTTATCATCTTTAGTCATAAAGCAGTTCTTAGAATTTTAGAATGTTGGGTCTGGAAATTTGGATATTTTTTCAGATATAAAGTATGATATTGTGCACATAGTGCCCTCTGAACTTATTTTTTCACTAATTTTATCAATTATAAAGATTTTTCCAAGAAATAAATAGTAATAGAATTTGATTGGGAATTTAGTCATTTGTCTATAAAATAACAAATTTGATGATACTCTTGAACTCTCACATATATAATGTATTTTTAAATTGTAATTGTTGAAAAAGGATCCTATACACGATCAAGTGATATTTACTACAGGGATGTAAGAAGTTCAACATCTGCAAATCAATCAATATGATACACCGTATTTACAAAATGAAGAATAAAAATTATATGATCATCTCAATAAAAACAGAAAAAGCATTTGACAAAATTTGATAAAAACTCTCAACAAAGTGGGTATAGAGAGCACATTCCTCAACATAATAAAGGCCATATATGAGAAGCCCACAGCTAGCATCTTAGTCGACACAGTAAAAAGATAAAATTTTTTCCTTTAAGATCAGTAATGAGACAAGTATGTACTCCCTCACCATTTTCATTCAACAGGGTACTGGAAGTCCTAGCCAGAGCAATTAGGCAAGAAACCAAAATAAAAGGCATTCAAATTGGGAAGAAATAAATAAAACTGTCACTATTTGCATATAACATATTATATTAATATATAGAAAACCCTTGAGGGGGGTATATGGGAACTCTCTGTACTTTATCTCAATTTTTCTGTAAACTTAAACTGCTCTAAAAATTTATTAAATTAAATAAATGAACAATAACATATACAATGAGTTAAAATTAAAGTTTAAATTGAATCATTTTAAAAACAAAACATGCTGAGAAAGAAATGCTTAGCAAGAAATGAATGCATAAAAATTGTTGATTTTAAGAACATAAGTATTTATGGTATTAAAATTCTTTTGTATTAAGAGAAAGCTGCATGTTGATAGTAATAGGGTAGAGGAGGGAAAGGAGAAGCTTGAGGCTCAAAGCCCATTTTTAAAGACCAAAAATACTAACTAAAAAATAGTCCTTATTATAAGCCTTATATGGCAGTGTTAGATTTACTTTTCCTATTCTAACCATATTAAAGCCAATTCCAGGTCCCACTCGTAGAAGGATGAAAGCAGCCTTTTTTTTCAAGGTCCTTCAACACTTACCCCAGGAACTTGACTCCTATCAAAATGGGGAAAGCCCTTGTTTTCAAAACATGGTGCTCATCATTGTGTTTGCTCTCTCTTGTTTGAAATCAGATGGCTCTGAAGATGGCTTCATTTCATTGGCTCTAAATTTAGCCCCTGAAACCTTTGCCTTAGCTTCCAAAACATGTGATGAGCACTTAGTCACTGAAGGCTCTTAGACAGTCACCACAGGGCCTGCCACCTTAGAAATGCTGCACGTGAGTAGTTGACAAGATCAGGCACATCACAAAACCCGCAGCACTCTACCCTCTTTCTTAGTGGAAGAAAGAGGGTTATGCACTCTGGTACCCATTCTCATCTTCAACTGTTGAAGCTCCAAGCCTCCAGTTCAAGGCCAGCTTAATGTGTATGTAACCTGTGCAGTTTCACAGGGCCCAGTGCTGGGAAATGCCCCACATTTGACTTAATGCACTGTTGTTGCCATTTTGTAATTCTTAAACATTTTTTTTAACAAGGAACTCAGCATTTGCATTTTGCACTGGCCTCTGCAAATTATGTAGCCAGTCCTGCTCTAGTCTCTTATTTATTGTATAACATACTAACATCATAATATAATTTAATTCTCCCCAAAGTTCTAACCAAGGGTTGCTAACGCTAGTGCCTACAGGACCATGCATTGTAGGGGGAATAATTGCAGCAGGTAAGTCAGGGAGCCAGTAGGGGGCGCTGCGACGCCGGTGAGGCTGAAAACAAGTCTTGTCCAAAGAGGCAGCCAGTACTGGGCTCTGCCAAGTGTTGTCATATGGGAGTGCGGGCTCAGTTTAGCCAGATCTTCCAATTTTCTAAAGAAAAACTAGAGATGTACTTTAAAAAAAAAAAGTCATCTTATTTTAAATATTGGCTCAATTAGGAAAATACCCTCTGTGTGGGCCAACTAAAATGCATCTGCTTGGCCATAATTTGGCCACTAGTTTATGACCTTGGCCCAGAATCTCAAAAACAAAAGCATATTTCTCAGTCTCCCCATTTCTCAAAAAAAAAATAATAAAAATTCTGACAACTTTTCTTTTTTCTCTTTTAGAACACAAAAGTACAGTTGACTCTTGAAAAACATGGGTTTGAACTACACGGGTACACTTATATGTGGATTTTTTCTTTCAATTAATACTGTAAATGTATTTTCTCTTCCTTATAATATTCTTAAAAACATTTTGTTTTCTTTGGCTGACTTTATTATAAGAATACAGGATATAATGCATATAACATACAAAATAAGAGTTAATCTACTGTTTATGTTATTGGTAAGGCTTCCTGTCAAATAGGCTATTACTAGTTAAGGTTTTGGAGTCAGAAGTTAAATGTGGATCTTCAACTGTGCAGGAGAATGATACCCCTAACTCTTATATTGTTCAAGGTCAACTGTAGTCAATTTGTGGATGATATGGAGAAATGGAGAATCCAGGCCTTAGGGATAAATGCTTTCCTCTATCCTAGAGAAAGGGAAGTTTTTCTTTTATTTTAAATAGACAAACAACAATGAAAATAAACCACAAGGTATTTTTCAATAAATAATCTTGTATGTTAAATTATTACCAAATTGCCCTTTCGCAATTATTAATATTTTTGATCAGGCATGTGGATTGATTATATAAATAAACATATTAAGGGATGCTAAGAAGTGGGTAGGATTCAATGTATTCTTGGTTTTATGGCCAGCACCTAGTCTCTCTTCTCTACTAACCTAAGAGGTCCGGGGTAGTTCTGTTACCCTAGACAAAGAGATTGCATGGCATCCTGCCTCTTCTAGATTCTCATGCACATGCTGAGGTTATAGAAGCTTTGGAATACACAGGTCCCTCAGGGATCAGTTTAAATAAGTGAAGAAAAGTCAGTGAATTATGAGAGCATTAGATATATTTTTAAACAGCAGAATGCATAGTCATTCTACCACAGGATGCCCTTCCCCACCCCCACCACTTTTCCTCTGTTTTTTATGTATTTAGGGCTTTTTTGTTCGTTTTTCTTCCCTTTCCATATACCTGCCTGGCAGGTAATACCATATTCTGTTAATTAAATTAGAAGAAATGTTCCAGACATTCTGAGATTACAAGATATCATTCCCAGCCCAAATCCCTTCTGGCAGGACTGCTAAGAATGTGCACTGCTCAGTTTCACGGAGTGCCATTCATATTTTTGTCTATGGGGAATGCCCTTCCTAGAATAGTACAGGCTTCAACTTACACAGCTGTACATTTTGCCATTCCTCCTGGCAGCTGTCTTAGACCTAAGGATAAGGACAGTGACTTAACTAATATATTAATTTATTATAATGTATTACCCTCCTATAAAGTATATACACAAAATCTGTGGCATAGGTACTGTGTAACATCTGTTCATTACTTTTTTTTCATTAAATTTTTTTTAAAATTCCTTGCCAATGCCTTTAGGATTAAGTCTATTCCCAGTCAATTCTCAAAGTGCTGGGCTGATTTTATCAGAATTACTTGAATGAGTTATTTAAAAAATATTTCTAGACTCTGGATTGAAGATTCTAGCTTGAGAGATGTACCATAGGACCTGGGAGACAGTGTTTTAAAACACAGTCCTCGGTGCTCCATCCTAGTTTAGGTAGTTCTGATGCATAGCCATGTTTAGGAAACACTGGTCTACCTCCACGGTAGCTTATAAGGCCCTTCACAATTGGGCTTCAACCAGCTTGACACATTTCATACCATATGTTTGTTGTATTTCAGCTTTTCTGGAATATTCGCATCACTGAATATATCGTGCTCTTTGGTGCCTTAATTACATTACACATTCTTTTTGTCTGCAAGAGCTATTTTTTAAATTTCTCTGTCAAGTGAACTTGTTTCTTGTCCTTTAAAACCAAAATGAAATGGTATCTTCTTGAATTGAACTTCCAGTACTCCCTCACTTAGCATCAATTATTTTGATTTCTAGGTTCTTGTAACAGTGTGTATTATAAAAGTGATTCTCAAAAACTGTTCATTAGGTATTGCCCCAAAAGAATTTCTAAAACTATGTAATATTAAACATCATAAATTTATTTGCAATGATGTTTACATCATTTCAATCACTACCAATAATATAATTTCTAGCAAATTAAAACATCAACTCTTTTCAAATAAAGGTACATTATCACTTTTTAAAATAAAGTGGTATCTTGATACTCGTCATTAATTTGTTCTGGGAGGTGTGATGAATACCAAACAAATGACCAGTACCAGCACAAAATTTTAACATCGAAATATGTCCAGTACCAAATTCCATGAATTTCAACCAGGTTGAGTACCAAGGTATGACTTAGTATACCCAAATTAATCCCAATATCTGTCTTGGCAGGTTATTCCAGAAGAAGACACCATTCTAGTGCAAGTGACTTTTAAGTAGGTATCCCAGGAGAAATGGGTAAGGGAGTAGAAAAAAACATGATGTATTAAAAAGTAAAGTGCCAGCCTCAGACTGATGCTGCTGGGAGCTCAAGATGGCCATTACACATCCTAATTTATCCCATTCCTGGGCAATTGAGTTGTCTTTTGAAGCTTCCTGCTTCTCATTATTGGCTATGAGACAATGGGTATGTATGTGGCAGGGAATGAGGACAGGAAAGTAACTTCTAGGCTTCTTTACATTAGAGTAGAGAGGCTCTAGTAGCCTAAAGCAAAAGCAGGAAAACATGCAAGCTAGGAGGTGCGGCACAGCACCAAATAAAGGGATGTGCAGCTACTTGGATGAGTTGCATAAGTGTCCTCAACAATATATTACCAATAATTTTTAAAAAACATAGACTTCTGATTCTGGGGAGATTGAGTATGCATACTTTTTCCTTCAGTTAGTTTCTTCCACTAACTGCAGCTAAAAACTCTGACCATTATATATAAGGTGACTCTGAAAGGTAAGGACTGGAAGAAGGACCAACTAGGGATCTTGGGACCTAAAGAACAACATAGTGGTGAGTTCCCCGGGTTTTCCTTTTACCTGTCATATCCCAGACTGGGCATTAAAAAAGCCTGCATCCTAGAAATGCATATGGATTCAGACAAAAACAGTCACAACAAAAGCCTGCTCTCTAGTCAAAGAACCATAAAAGGTACAGGCTAACAACAGAAAATTAGAAAGTAACAACTCTACTGAAGAGGCCCAGTGTAGGAAACAGGAGTATAGGAAACAGGTCAGGGCAGGGGAGTTGGGAGTCACTGCCTCAGAAGTTGAGGCTCCTGGAATGGATGAGCCGGCTGGGGTGAAGAGAAATGCAAGGTGAGGCCAAAGACAGAAGCGTGGGAATGTTTATAGCGTTATTAGGTTTTAGTTTACAATTTAAAAACTTGGGAGCGTTTTTAAAAAAATGCACATGCTAACTGCCCCTGGAGAATCTCAAGTCCCTTCTGTATTATTGTTTTTTAATTTTAAAGATGATTCTAAGATGCGATAAATGTTGAAAACTGTTACAAGTTTGGAGGAAAAAAATTGAGGACTCGCCATAAACGGAGATGACTTAGCAGAAAGTATTCAGGATAACCACGAAGGCAGATTCATGGATGCCAGAGTGGTCCGTCAACAGCACCAAAGCTGCAGAATGGTAAGATCAGGACTCAAGGGCAGTTCTTTCTAGAACAATGAAACAGGGGACTTTGTTAAAAGACTTCCTAAATATTGTGGGAATATTAAAAAAAAATTCAATATGCAAATATTTGTATGTTTTAAAGGCAAAAAAAGAATTCAGAGCAATAATTTTTTTTAAATAAAAACCTCAGAATAAGTATCTCTTACGATTTTATTTAGAGAATAGATGTCTCTGAAGTCAATCTATTTTAAAAATCAGAGTACAAAATGATGTCAGAAGGCAAGCAGTGAGTTAAGAATTAAGCAAATTATAAAATTAGAAAATGTCAAAATCACAGCTCAGTGTTTACTACTTTGTGTTTCTTATTTAACATTGTGGCATTTTCTTATAATTCACTAGTTCTTGAATAGTAATTTCCCTTTAAATATATTTTTATGATTTGATATATTCTGAAAAGTGTGAATGCACCATTTTAAAATGAAATACTAGCATGTTTGCAAAATGGTCTATCCTATGCTGTTTTCATGTTTGTATTTAACTTTGTCAACAGTCCCTTGGTGTAAATATAGCAGGATTTAGAATAACTATTATGCAGAAGAAACCAAAACCCTTGAAAAGACCTCCAACTTTTGCATAGTAGTCAAAACTCAAATCTAAATGTTCCCATTCCTTGCAATTTTCCATAGCACAATTGTTCCATTAAGTTCCTGTGTCTTATCGTTTCTGACCAGGCTTAGTGTAAAACTGTGCCCATTGCTTTACAGACTATGCCAGTGGCAAGCTCTGGTGTATGAGAAATAAAAGGGAAAGAGTTCAGATGTTTTGTACTGAACGAAAACCTTATCAGTTGTTTTATCCATAAGGCCAAAAGAGAAAAAAAAAAAAACTTGTCACTGAATTCCACGGCAATGAGAAGCAAACTCTGACCTGCCTTAAAACCAGAGATTTCAAAGTTAAGAATAAGTAAAATGCTACTAGGATTTCTATTTAAATATTCCTAATGATAAGGTTTTCTTGAAAGGATAGTATAGTTCTCTTGTTCTGCAGAAATACAAAATAAATTTTTAAAAAAGAGAGGCATTAAGAATCATAATTTTAATTTTGCAATGAATCTTTATGTGATTAAAACATGGTATTTAATGAGCGAACATTATACAGTTATTTTAAAAAGGCATCTATGTGTATAAACGGGTTTCTCTAAAACACAGAGAAAAATTAAATCCTGCTTTTCTCAATGTCTGATTCACTCAACAAACTAAAATACTCTTACAAAGAGCAGTTTTATAATAATTGTTAGAAACATTCTACCAAGAACTTCAGAACCAAATCTTAGTAATCTTCAGGGAAGAGAGTAACACTGATTCCTGGGTCATCGTCATTTTCAAGTTCTATATCATTTTCTTTGTTAATACATTCACCATGTGATTTTTCACGGTTTCTTTTTTTCTTATGAGAATATGAGTTATTTTTCTCATTGATTTTTTCTTTGGAATGGGAGTTAGTAATAGTTTCTCTTTCCAAAGCATGCTGTAGACAGTTGTAAAACCTGTAAAGAAATAAATACTGTGATTATATCTGTGTGTTCTCAAACTGAGTAACTGAAATACATCTAGAACATAGAAATTATATAAATTTGATGTCCCATATTAACTTTAAAATATAAAATAAATCAAGGAAATAATATGCTTCTTGTTTTTATTATTGTTTAATTAGGAAAAGAAATGTGTTTTTTAGTTCTTTAAGAACAGTCCTAAGAACTGGGTTAAAATCACCTGTTGACAATCTCTATTCTACCTCAATTTTTATTTCACGAGAGGTCAAACACAGAAGGCTAAAAAAAAAAAAAATTATTTCTTTATAAAAAAAATCATAATGTAACAGAAGCTCATTTTAGAGAATTTGGAAAATATATGAAGTTACAAATACTGATTACCTCTATATAACTACCTAGAAACAGTCACTTCATATTTTCATTCTTACAGTTTATTAATGTATTTTGAGTTAATGTACATATACATGTACACATATAACTATTTTTATATAATTGTGATATTACATATAAAGTTTTATATTATTTTTCAAATTTAATATGTACTGAAAACATTTTCTGTATCATCAAATGAACTACAAAATAATGCTTTTTAATAGTAGTATAACATCTAGATTGGCCTTATTTTCAAATTTTCTAAAACATAAATCCAAGCACGTCACACAATGGTGTGAATCGCCCCTAGCTGATCATAAGAGACTATCTCCATGATATGCAACTTCATTTTCTATCATTCTCCACTCAACCCTGCACTTTAGACTTAGGTAACCAAGTCTTTTAAATTGTTTTTCCTGGATTACACTCTCTATTCCTAGAAAATTAAAGATAACATTAAATTGCTCTTTTATTATCACAGAATTAACAGCTTGTGTAAACTATCTTGTCAATCACATTAAAAAAAGGGTAAGGTGCCTTATTTTAATCTTCCATTAAAGAACCTAAGAATTCAAAGCTACATCCTTGGAGTACCAAAAAACATCTGGTAAAAACAGAACAAAAACTCTTTTGTGCTGAAAGCCAAAAATAAAAACTTCAAATACTTTTTTCTTTTCCTTTTTCAAAAGTCCTTTGGGAAACTACCTTACTTATTAAGTCAGAAATTTGTTTTCCAAGTACATGTCGTCCTCTCATCCTATGGTCCCTTTATATAGCATTCTAAAGCACGATTCTCAAAGTGTAATTTTCTCAGCCATCATATGCAACAAAAAGAGCTTGGAGTAGAAAGAGAAATGCACACTCAGGCAAGTGTTTCTTTTCTCCCCTCGAAAGAAAATCAAATTGCCTTCAGTTTCTCTACCTCTGCAGTCAAGATTATCATGCCACAGGGCAACTTGTACTTAGTTCTCTTCAGGAGAGAACTTTTTAGGCCAGCACTGAGAAAATGAATTCTTGCTTTTCAGGTCAGTTATAGGGCTACCTGTAATAAAAAGCTCCTATTTCTTTGACTTCTGAAATAGAAGCATAAAATTAATGGAACCAAGGCACAATTTCATACGCTTTTAGGCTCTATCATTTACAAATAACAAAGAAGGCTATTCTCAAATATTATGTTTTTGGACTTTGATTAAGCTCAAGTGTTTTTATGAAAAAATATGTGACTGGATATGCCAGGCACTGGGCTAAGAGACATGGTCTGCGCCCTTGAGGAGCTCAGGGCTTCATGGGAGCTGCAGAGCCATGAAGACACATGCAACCTGCCAAGAAAAAGATAAAGCAGGAGCACACTGAGGGCACTTTGCTCCAAGTGAGATCATGAAAATCTCCTTGAAAAAAACCCCAGTGCCTGGGCTGAAATGCAAAGACGAATGAAAAGCTGGCTAGGTGACGGCAGAGGAATTATGAGAAGAAAAGAAATGAGGGGAGGGAATAAACAGGGAGGAATTAAAGTTTAAAAATAAATTATGTATTTCCACTTCATATTATTTACATTTTTTTATCTTAAGTACATAGAGAAATGTGAGTTATTTAGTAATTTGCTTTAGTTCCATTTAAAATAGTAAGACTACCAACTATGAGGAGTTTAAGACATGTTATCCTTGACTCTTCCTCCTCTTCTACCCTGGTATCTAACCTGTTGCCACATTCAGCTGATATTCTGCAGTATCGCTTCCATTCATCTCGTTACTCAGCATCCTGTTACTTCTTACCTGGACTATGGAGCAAAAGCCTCCTGCTCACCCCATCTTTCAACCATCTTACATGTCTTCCAGGGTAATCATCCAAAGACTACAAAACCTTAAAAGTAGCACATTGATGGAAAAGGTCAATTTATTAACCATCATTCTTGTGCCAGACACTCAGAAAATAATGATGAATAAGAAACTGTCTTTGCTTTTGGGGAACTCAACATAATGTGTTAACTTTATTGAGTTTCTAGTATGAACCAGACACCATGTAAAGTTTAGGATAAGATTGAGGATAAGAGTTATTTAAGTGTCTGTGCATGCGTGTGTGTGTGTCTGTGTCTGTGTCTGTGGCTGGTGGGTGAGAAGTCAGTCTCATGTTGCAGTGGAAAAAAAAGACATACATGCAATTATATAACTGCAATTCAATATGATTCACATTTCTGTTTTCCACTGAGGCATGAACTGTAATGATACTGGTGAATGGTAAGAATATGAAACAAGGAAATGGCTATAGGGCTGAGACAGGATAAGAAAGATATTAAGGAAAGACTGGGGGGGGCTATTTTAGTTAGGTATGTTCACAGGTTATTGGATATATGGAACCACAACTCAGAAGAGGTTTGGAAGACCTATCAGTATATGGGGAAGTAGTTGAAGCTATCTATAGGCCAGGAACAGAATCCTGGAGAAAAACAATAGTTAACCAACTGATAGAATAATCAGAGAAATGTAGAAGGAAGTTAAAGAGGAACACCACAAGCAAGAAAGAAAACAGCAGTGACATAACAGAAATTCTTATCTACAGGTATATTTGAAAAAATGCTCAATGTTACTAATCATTGGTGAAATACAAATCAAAACCAAAATGAGGTATCACCTCACACACGTCAGTTTGGCAATTATCTCACACACACATGACAACAAGCGTTGGCAAGGATGTTGGGAAAAGGGAACCTTTGTGCAGAGCTGGTGGGAATGTGAAATGGTACATATAGCTCCTGTGGAAAACAGTAAAATAGTTTTAAAAAAATTAAAGGTAGAATTACCATATAATCCAACACTTCCACTTCTGGGTAAATACCAAAAGAACTGAAAGTAGAGACTCAAATAAATATTTGTACACTCATATTCACAGCACCATTATTCACAATAGCTAGAAAGTGGGGACTTGGGGGAATCCAACTGTCCATTGATGGATGGATGAATGAATAAACAAAATATGGTATATAAATACAATGGAATATTATTCAGCCTTAAAAATAAATAAAATTCTGATACATACTACAATATGGATGACATTATGCTAAGTGAAATAAGCCAGACACAAAGGGACAAACAGTTTTATGAGGTACCTGGAATAATCAACTTAATAGAAAAAAATACAATAGTGATTACCAGGGGCTAGGAGTTTGGGGAACAGGGAATTATTGTTTAATGGGTACACAATTTCAATTTGGGATGATAAGTTTCTGGAGATGGACAGTGATTATGATGTTAATATACTTAATGCCACCAAATTGTACACTTAAAAATGGTTAAAATGGTAAATTTTATGTTCTGTATATTTTTTAACCACAAAAAAAAAAAAAAAAACCACAAAAAACAAAAACACCCAACCATTGTATTGAAATAGATTCATTTACTTTTTCTTCCAATTTGCTTTATTTTTATCAACAATTTGTATGCCAATATAGTCAGCCCTTTTATTCTATTTTAAAACATTTTCTTATTGCATAGTTGGTAAAAAAAAAAAAAAAAAAAAAAATGGCTACTTTCACTCTACTTATAGCTAAATGGTAGTTCAATCTGACCTACGTCAGTACTGATCTCTTAACAGATACAAAGATAGTCTTCCTCTTAGAATTGGTAAGTAGATTTCCAAACTTTATATTTTTCACATGCAAATCATTATGTATGAAATTATCTTACTCTTTCCACTAAGAAGTTAGCTTGGAAATTGTTTTAAATAAACAAGACCTTTGTTTTATTTATAAATACTCATCTTTTACCTTTTAACTTTGATTTTTCCTATTTACATAAAATTTCTTTTTTTGTTTTTATGTGGGTAGTTCCCTGGCTGGGAATTGAACCCAGGCCACAGCGTTGACAGCGTCGAAGCCTTAGCCACTACACCACCAGGGAACTCCCCTACATAAATTTCTTAGTGCTGAAATTTTACTTATTTGGACTTTGACTTAAAAATTTCTCTTACTATAGCTATTTTAATTGTGAAACTTTGGTCCTAAGACAAACCAATTTTAGTACTCAGTGTCTAATTGCAGAACTCATCACCTTGAGTATTTATTATTTTTTTCTCTTTTCAACATCAGAAGAGTAACTCTGCCTCTGCATTTGGTTGAATGTACAGCTGTTCCCAAAGGAGCTCCCTAATTTGTTCACCCTTTCTGAATTCACATGTAATCTTCTAATCAGTATCTTAAGACACTTTTACCTTTCTTTAATTTTTCACTGATTTTATATGATGAGCATGACTCTCAATAGGAACATGCACACTATAATCTCAAAATGTATTTTTGAGTCAGTGGATTCAAAGCATAATTTGATTTTATTATTGGTGAACGTGGCTCAATTAACTTCACCAGGTGTATAGTTAGTTGATCTTGGGCTATATTTATAATCTTGTTGAAATTCATGTAAGGAAACATAAAAATTGATTTGCTACCTCCTATGTTTTATCAAACAGCCTCATTGGAATACGATCTACCAAATGCAGTAAATTTTTGGAATGGTGGTCTTGTGGAGCAGCTGGGTGTTCTTCAGGCACTTAACTCAAAATCATCACTTTATTTGGAATGTTTGCTCAAAGCACTTTGTGGCCAGGTAACCTCCCAGCTTTATTCAACCAGAATTCTGTCAGAAAATGAAGCCCTAATGCCCTAAGCCAAGCTTGCCCAACCTGCTGCCTGCAGGCTGTACGAAGTCCAGGATAGCTTTGGAGGTGCCCCAACACAAATTCATAAACTTTCTTAAAATGTTATGAAAATTATGCACAGACCTCTTTTTAGCTCATCAGCTATCATTAGTATTAATGTATTTTATGTGTGTTCCAAGACAAGTCTTTTTCCAATGTGGCCCAGGGAAGTCAAAATGTTGGAGAGCCCTGACCTAAGACATCTATTGTATGTAATAAATTAACTTCTCTCCAATGTATCTAGAATGGTAAAAGTTATATGCCATTGTTGGGAGAACTAAGAAATAGTCACTCGAATAATTTTGTTAATTCTGTGGTTCAGATGTGTAGCCCTGGTGTAGAAAGTCTGGATGGTAGTATTACATGATTATTGGTTTACTCTCTATATATGCATCAATGAAGGAGAAGAGCTATCTTATTCTGAGAATCGACATCATTACAGAGACAGGGCCAATCATTATACCTATGTTATCAAATGTACACTAAAACTGCTCTTTAAGATAGCTGTTTCACCCAAGTTGGATGTAAGAAAATGAAGGCAAGAGAGCTGAGTAAGCTGTGGTAGAACCTGGATTTGAACTCAGTTCTGTCTCTGGAGCCTAGTTATACCTTTTTCCACCATATGACACTGCTATTATTAGCACTTCTGGCCTTAGCTGCTTCAAAAAAATTCTACATATTAAAGCAATTTAAGTAGGCAAGTTAAGCAGTAGGATCCCAGTGCATTTTATGGGCAGGATTCTGATGGTGATATGGAGAATGGCTTAACACAGAGACACATTAGAAGAATTCTACCATATGACGAGCTAATATTGCAATGGTCTTGAATGAAGAAAGTGGCAGTGAGGGTGGGGAAAGAATAATTCATGAGTTACTTGGGCAGTGATTAAACTGGTTGTGAGGTGGCCAAGGGCGAGGGAGAAGGAAAAACGGAAATTATAAATGACATCAAATCATCCATCACTATAATAACTCAGAAATGTACATCCTGCTGATGGTTAAGCCAGTGGCATTATCTTCATATAAGAAAGTCAACATAATAGTAACCTTTTTTTATTAAAAACTATTCTTAGAAAAAAAACAAAAAAAAAGAAAGCAATGTAAGAGTTCTGTCTACCAGGTAAAGCTTTAGAACAAGAGAAGTATAAAAATGTAAACTGATAGCCATAATCCTTCCTACTGGAACAATTATGGCAATTCTAAATCTAATCCACGGTAAGAGCTGGGTATTTAACTCGCCAGTGGTCTAAAATACTTATCAGGCTAAAATTAATAAGTTTGTTTTCAAAAGGAGATTCTAGGTAGTCTCCAGTAGATCACATCCAGGGGACAGTGTATACCTCATCTGTGGCTGGCCTCAATTTGATTAATTACGGTCGCAGTGGCTGCTGGGCTCTCTTACCTGAGTAATCATGTTTCTCTCCTTTATGCCTGTTGCTGGCAGTCATTTTCCCATTTTTCTCCATGGAGCTTATGCTCCATTAATACCCATGATAGTCTAGCCTACTCTCATCTATTACTTTGATCATCTTTTTATTGTTCATGACCAGGCTACAAACAGAAAAACAGTTGGGAGTATAAACTGAAGATGATTTGTATTAATATTTTCAAAGATAAACTAGGCATAAAAGAATAACATGGAAATATCCCATTAATATACCTTTCAATTCTCTTCTTGTTTTCCTCCATTTTCTGATTTGCTATCTTTAAGAGGAAGTCAATATATTCTTCTGTTACCATCAATTTTCCCTTATGGCTTAATGGAACTTCTAAGCCATGTGTGCTCCGGACAGCCTACAAGGAATGAACAGTTTAGATATGATGAATTGCATATCAGACACATTGATGGTAACTAAAGAAAACTCCAAGTCAGGGTTGTCTTTAAACATAGTTTAGTTCTACTACAGCATTTAAGTTTGTACTTTGATATAATTTAGCTTAATACAATTGAATCAAAGGAAATTAAAGAGATTTTCCCATCATATAAAGTCATTTCTAAAGAAACCCATTCCATACATTATCTTTCAGAGAAACAAATAATATCAAAGAATCCAATAACTTGGACAGTTTCAATCTCACTAAAGCTTAGAAAGCTTTACTATACTAAGAAATAAATGAAATCTCAACAGAAGCTTCAAGAGAAAATCAAAATGGACTGGATGTGAAAGCCTCTTAACGCCACTTGGCAGTATGGGTGTAAGAATAAACCATGCCTGTTGTATCTCACAAAGTGGCTGCTTTCTCGGTGCTTTAGGGCCAATCTTAGTAACACTGTTGATAAAATAGTCAACATGTTACAAGTAAATCCAAACACTGGATATAGATTACGAACAACAACAAAAACTATTATGAGAAATAAAAATTAATTCAATGAAACTTTACTGAGCATCTGCAATGTTTTAGGCCCAATGTAAGGAGTGAAGATACAGACTGAATAGAATGTGTCCCTGCCCTTTAAGAGCTTACACTTGAGAGCAGGAAATAAAACAGGTGAACAAAGAATTATAACACAACAGGCCTCAGCTTTATGGGAAAGGCAATGTTTGAGTTGGGATTTTAAAGGATAAGTGCAATTTCACCAGTAAAAATGGGGGACAGGGGCATTCTTGCTAGAGCAACAAATTACTTACAGTCATGGAGATATGAAAGACCATGACACCTTTGGGAAACAACTAGTCTTCTATCTGACTAGAGTGTCGATATATTAGCAGGAGATGGGCATAAATAAGGTAGATAGAAAATAGTTTGGGTAAGGTCTTGAATATCAGGGAAAATATTTGGAGACCCAGACTTTTTCAAAAGGGGGATTCTGACAGTATTGGTTGGAGGGACTAAAGGAGAAGATAAATAGCAGGAAGACCAGTCAGGAGACCACTGTAATGACTAAGGTGAGGGACAATGAGGGCTTAAGGAGGGGCAGTGACAGAGGGCTTGGTGCCAGGTGTGAGAAATTAAGAGGCAGAGACCTATAACTAATTGAAATATGGACGACAAAGTAGAGGAAAGTAAAAGAATAGCTCTATTCTCTCTTGGGCCACTGGA
Organism: Lyroderma lyra; assembly: GCA_004026885.1. Classification (NCBI taxonomy): domain Eukaryota; kingdom Metazoa; phylum Chordata; class Mammalia; order Chiroptera; family Megadermatidae; genus Lyroderma; species Lyroderma lyra. The sequence goes on along the minus strand of PVJL010001157.1, from coordinate 194,935 downwards.
TGCAGTAGGGAATGAGATGGGGACTCTAACCAGTACCATGGGCTTTGATTTCCTATTTACTCATGCTTTATAGGGGTTTTCTTTTGTAAGCCACCTCTATTTAGGAAATAAGCTACTGGTTAAAGATAGATATAAAGTAGGAAAGTCTAGGGAGCAAGAATGGAAGAAATTCTGAAATTAGTTCAAAATCACACAATAAATACCATGTCAAACAGTAAATACTCTAGCAGATTAAGAATACAGCAAAATCACTAAGGGCTGGCTTGGCCAGGAAAGGACTCAGAGAGGATATGGGACTTAAAAGGGGCCTAAAAGGTCATTCAGTCCAGGGGCTGGCAAAGTTTTTCTGTGAAAGGACAATAAATATTTTCAACTTTGGAGACCATACAGTATGTGTCACAACTATTCAATTTTGCCATTGAAACACAAAAGCAACCTTAGACAGTAATTAATCAAATGGGTATAGTGGGTTCTGGACCCCTGCGGGTTGGGCTTGGCTCTAGGGCAGTAGTTTGCTGGACCCTCGATATGCTGAGAAAATTCAGACCCTGAGGGATTAAGGAACTTGCCTAAATTCATATAGCATATCTGTGGTATAAAGGACTTTAGACCCCACTAGGTGTGATTCTTTCCATTACATCATTGTACTTATTAAATTAGAACTATTTAGGATGAGAAGGGCATGGAGAATTAGGTTAAAAGTAAGTGAGTAGAGTATAACAAAATAAGACTTCAAATGTACCTGTAACAACCCTGAACTTTGCCCTGTAGGAAAAGAATGTCACCGAAGATTTTGGAACAAGCGAATGACAAAGATTTAAGTAAAGAGAGACTAAACGCAGGAGTCTATTAGAATATTATTCAATAATCTGGATCACTTCACATTCAAAGAATTTTGCCAAAAGGTATCTTACCATAACAATCTTTCCTCTCTTTCCCACTGTTATGCCAGAGTTCCTGAAACCAGAATCTATTGCCACTGAATGCTGTAAGAAAATAAGTGTGTTTAAATGCTGAGAATCTGATTAATCAGATAAACTGTTTAGCTGTACAAAACGCAGAGACATATGTAACCTCAAACCTATAATTAAATATAATTTTTGGTAGGAGTTTTAAGGCAAAATTAAATCTACCCACATACCTATAACTTCAAGTATAATCACAGAATTTTACCAGAATCTGTGCATCCTGTAACTGTTGACACTGCACATGAAGAACAAGTGGTTCAAATTTCAGAACGGCATCACCACTTGCTTTCTTCAGAGCTGCCATCTAAATAAACGAACAAAGTTAGTGCCAGACACAAACATATATGATCCTGTGCTTTGGTGACCCTTTATCATATATAACTTCAGTTTTACCTGCAAACTTTCAAACTCATTCAGCATCCTTTTTCCACAATAAATTTTCACTCTTATTTTCTTGGTCCCTTCTCAAAAAACTTATTAATCTGCTTTTTCTTCTTTTAAAGACCCAATTTCTAATTTTCCCATATACCTTCTGTGTCATTCTTTCCAACTATATCTTTAAAAAGTAAACTACTACTGTATTTAATTCCATAACAGATTTTTCATTAAGAAATACAGCATGTAAAGAACTTACTAGATTTGTTTAAATACTTGGTTGTTTGATTGAGGTTTGTGACAAATGTTACTAATATGTCTGAACTAGAATTTATATAAGGCAGTTGTTACTTCTATTTGTCTAGTGTCCCTGAGCAGAATTCTCCCTCCTTTACGACACTTGATTCTGGTGCGACTATCAATCTTGACTCTATCATTCATCAATCCTGCTATCATAATATCAGAGATGCCAAGTGCCTAGGTCTGATTAAGGATAGCATTCCATTCTACTAGCAAAAATAACTGATTTTGGGGGAGAATAACTAACCCAAGAAGGATAACTCAGAGTCATTCTCTGGGAATGACATATGGATCTTGGAAAAAAGTCCTTTTCTGCTGGGGTCACTGACATTGTTCCTGTCACAATGATCATTTGCAGAAAATAAAGGGAGACATGCAGAGAGAACTAGTACCCAAAGGGAATGGAGACTGAATGAGGTTCCACTCTGAAGACATCTGAGCACATCAACCAATAATGTAAAGTGTCTGACTAATACAAACTTATTTTCAAAAAGCAATACAGGTAAGCAATGTATACGAGGGCTGTCTGAAAAAAAACTCCAGCCATAAATGACTCTATTTTTCATATTACATGGCTGGATACTTGCTGGACAGTCCTCACAATTTATACTTTGTATTTGTTTTCTAATCCTTTTCTCCCTATTCCATTCTCCTTTTTTAATTTGTTCTAGGTTACAGATTTATTAAATGGTAGAACTGAAATTCAAAGTTTGGATCTAATATGTGTCCCATGTCCATGAACTCTATGCTAGGTCCAAGAGCAGCTATAAGTAATGCTTGCATACATATTTATACTTTCATCTCCTACAATTCAAAAAAGTCATTGTATTAACTTCTCCTTAGGCATTATTATCTTCAGTCACTATGATGATGCACATAAATCACCTTGAATTTTCTACTCTTTTCATATGTATTTAAAGTGATTGTGAGTTAAAAAGTTTATTTCTAAATTTATATATAAAAACTTACCACATCATCTTTTACACAAGGTCTATGTGTAACCAGCAGCCAGCAACAGTTCTGTTTCTGAATCTCAAAACCACTTACACACTAAAATAAAAAATGACATAACAATCACATACTTACAAAAAAATAAGTATCATGTATAATATAGTGGTACCTTTCTTAAATGAATAATCCTAAGTGGTGATTTTAAGTGTTACTGAGAACAATTCAATAACTTTTTGGGTAAAGTTAACCCAAAACAAAAATAAAACCGAATTACTTGAAATAGAAAAAAGTAATAATTTGCTTACTATGGTAAAAGGACTCAAAAATATTTTCTAAAATACGGTCATGATTTTCTCAGAACAGGATTACAAGGGGTTGTACACTAGCAGGCCTTAAATTGTACTTCAGCTGTCTCATGTGGCTAGCATATTTAAAAACAAAACCAAAAAAAAGATTACAAATTATTTTTGTAAGAAAGCACTGCTGTCACAATCCCACACAGCACCTACCACTTTTTACTGACACCTGACTGTTCACACCCTTATAATGTCAGTATAAGTTTGTGACTTTATATGTCATTCCAAAGGGCAGAGATATGACTAAAAGTTCAAAGTTTCAAGAAGGCAAATATTTTAACATGAAATTTTTTGTTTATTAACTGGAAAAATGATTATTTGCCAACTTCTAGTAGGTGCTTTGGGTATAAATGGATCCTATCATCAAGGATACTGGAAAGAGGATACAGTAAACCACATGTACTTTTAAATCACTATACTTCTACACAGTAACTATTTATACAATGGGTACACTGCTGTCTGGCCTTGGAAATGGGAAGAGCTGGGCTTGTCCTAAATAACTGGTTTGTTTTCATTCAATGACCTCAGTGACTTCCGTATCTGATTTTAAGTTGGCTGCTCTAGATCACAGAGCCAAATGCGTGGCCAATCTCCAATAAATTTACAGAATCAAGTGTCACATTTTGGGAACTAATATCATCTCTGGCTTCATCTTATCTATACTGCCTTTATCCAGATTTTTCCTACTTTTAATTTTTCTTATTGTATTGCCTTTTTGTAAGGTGATCCAAATCCTTTCTAAATGAGGGAAAGTGAAAATAAATACAAGGTTTAAGATAAAACATATAATGTAAAGAGACTCAGAAAGAGTCCTATGGCAGTTCAGAAGAAGTAGTCATTAGTTCCAAGTACGTGTTTGTGTTCAGAAGGGAGAGGGGAGTTCTAGGAATCATGTCTTAGATATGCAGAGATGGGGGAAATCATTTCAGGAAAAATAAACACAAGCAGAGCCAAAGGCAGGTAAATAACAAATAGAAAAAGCAGAAAATAGAGTTGAAAGGTATACTGAAAATGGGGTTTGGATTTAGTGATGTCGAAAAATGTGTAATAAATTTCAGCACAGATGAGTGACATGCACATACAGTTGTGTTTTAGAAAGGTGAATCTGTTAGCAGTGTATAACATGGTTTGGGGTAGAGAGATGGGTTCAGTGACCTGTTAGGAAACCACTGCAAAAATCCAGGCAAGATAGGGCAGTAGAAATAGAGGAAGAGGGAAAGCAAGCCCAGCCAGAGTGCCAGCGCTCAGGAGACAACAGAAGCAGTGTAAAAATAAACAGGCCTTGCTAACCTCGGAGACCAGCAAATGAGCAGTGAGGAATCTAAAGAATGATCTTATGAGTGTACTGTCTTTCATGCTCTGAATTCAATAGTAATGCCAAAGTTAACACACAGCTTTTACAGTATTCTTAATATGGGCCAGGCATGTCAGTCAATGTTTCAAATAAATGTTCCCATTTCCTTTACACAAAAATCCCTAGGAAGCAGAGACCCTTTATTATCCTCAGTTCATAGAATAGAGAGGAAATGAGTTTGGATAACTTTCTTAAAGTCATATAGCCGATAATTCCCACACGGGTTTAGAATATAAGCGGTGTCACTCCAAAGCCTATGGGCTTGACTACTACTTCACACGGCATACTACAGTGCTGGTATTCAGCTTAACGTAAAAATTCCCAGAGTTGTACTAATGTTATGGGCCACTAGGAGGCAGCGAACACCTTAATTATGGCGACGTTCAGTCAGATAGTTAAAATGATTTGTTGAAGCGATTAAAGAAAAGCTATCATTTTTGTCAGGCTGGAAAGTCTTGAAACTCCCTTAGTATTCAAAAAATCAAATTTTTTAGCCCTTGCAACTCAAGAGCATTCCCAGACCAGCAGTTTCCTCACCACTTTGGGGCTTCTTAGAAATGCAGAATATCAGTACCCACGCTAGACTTACAGAAACTGAATCTGTATTTTAAAAGATCTCCAGGAAATTAACAAACACGTTAAAGCACTAGTCTAATTCATCTTCTAGGTTTCATAAAGAAACCGAGACCACCCACCGGAAGGACAAACACAAATAGGCTGGTTTGGGGTGTCGCACTGGGTGGGCACAGGGCTCCTGGTGTTCACACTACTTAGGCAGGTGCTGGAAGGGCACAAAGGAGGCTCACCCCATCTAGGAGGAGGATGCGGCCAGCGCAGGAACTGGTGGTGAAAAACTGTTCTCGCCCATTCAGGAGCTGCACGACCTCAACCACATCTTCGTCCACACTGCCCTTCCGGCTGAGGTCCGCTTTGGCCAGACACTGCGCCTTCCATTTCCCGAACTCTGCATGGCGATCCATGAGATGTATTTTCACATTGGCCTTCGTCTTTCCTTGGGGGCAGCCATATTGAAGTGAGTGATGCCGAGAAGGTCCAAACTTCCTCGTCCTTTCGAACCTGGGAGATTTTCGGGCTGTTCCTGAGGGCGGGGAGAGAGAGGTGGGCGGGCGAGGTGGAGCTAGTCGACGTTGAATACAGCCAGGCCCTCCCCCTTTTTCTGTAGAATCTGTGGTAACCCTCGTAGATTTTGATTCTCCACTCTAGAACCGGGTAAGTGGTTTTTAAAAGTCCCCTTAGTTGTTCAGACCGTGCACCTCCCGCCGCTCGTCCAAATGGCATCGAGCTTGATTTTGGCTGCGCTCCTGTCTGTGCATTGTCCTCTTGGCCGAAGTCATTTCCCTCCGGGCTGCAGGTTCCTCATCTGTAAAATCACCTGGGGAGTTTTACATGCCTATTCTGAGCTCCCATCCCTAGTAGGATATGCTGCACACCGCGGGGCTCCCTGCCCGCCTACCCGCTGGGTTTTCCCTGCGGCCAGGCCTGGGCTTGGGATTCCTGCGGCCGCGCACGCTGCTGGGTGCCTATGCCCACAGTCCAGCTGTAGGAGCAGATTTCTCTCCGGCTCCTGTAATTGCGGAGGTCCCATATCTTTTTCGGCCTGACCTTCCTCCTGCTTTGCTATCAGAGTTGCAGTCTTTCGAAGAGAAGTGTTTAGGGTTTTTGTTTTGTTTTGTTTTGTTTGTTTGTTTTACCTTTTTCCTTGTTGGCCCACCTGGAATAATATTCAAAGGAAAAAAAAATTTAAGCACCCTGCGAACACATCGTTTACACAGTTACTCCAGGAGAGTGATTTCAGTGACCAGGGTAGGTGGTATGTGAATGATTGAACTATTTAAAGGTCAAAGTTTGGACTATTAATCCATAACTAGTAGAAATGTCTGTGTGAATGTCTGAGCAACAGTAGCAGCAGCAGCACTAAAAAAACAGCGTGCGGGAGTTCCCTGATGGTGTAGTGGCTTAAGGCTTCAGCGCTGGCACTGTCAGCGTTGCGGCCTGGGTTCGATTCCCAGCCAGGGAACTACCCATATACCAAAAAGCAAAAAACAAAAAACAAAAACAAACAAACAAAAAAAAACAGCATGCATCCAAACTTGGCGTCAGAGAACCCGGAGTGGTTTAGAATTATCTATTCAACAACTCCTCCTCCACCCGCTCTTATCAGAAGTGAGCACAGAGATCTAGACCGGGAAATCATCTGAGGAGGTCACACAGCCAGGAAGAGACTTACCCTTGGTCGCTTTTAATTTTAAAATTTCTTCTGGATTAAGAATAATAAATAATGTGGTTACATGAGTCATTCTTGATCAGTAGCACATTTCATGACTGATTCTCTTTCCAAGTTTATATATTTTTATTTCTTGCCTGAAATTCTTAGTTTTCTGCTTTTCTTTCATAATGTGCCTTTGCTCTGGCTTTCTGAATTCATATGTTCGTTCCATGTTGAAATCTAATTCTAACATTTTCCCTATCCCTTTGGTTTTCATTTAAACCTAATAATTCAAATGTAGCATGGAAAAGATCACTGTTTGGGAAGAATTTTAAATGTCATTGTTTTCTACATTTGCAAAGTATGGTTGGCAACTTTTGAAAGGTTAAAAAAGAAAACCAAAAATTAAACCAAGGTACTCTGGGTTAAATTTTTAAGTTTATATTTGATAAATAGAAAAACCTATTTGGAATACCGTTTAATTAAAAAACACAAGCAATGTGACAAGGCCTGCTGACTAGAGCTTACTGCATGCTAGGTATGCTGTGAAGTGCCCTGTGCTGTTGAAGTTCATCTTCACAAGGGTCCTATGCTAAGGAGTATTGGCCCCTTTTGCAGATAAGGAAGTAACCTCTTGGAATGTTTTTTCATCCACAAATTGGATGGTGATTTTATTTTCACTTCTGCATACGATTAAATGGTGGCTTTTCTAATGGAGTCATGTCCTACGTGTCTCTAGTTCTGGGGTATCCAACCTTTTGGCTTCCCTAGACCACATTGGAAGAACTGTCTTGGGCCACACATAAAATACACTAACATTAACAATAGCTGATGAGCTAAAAAAGGTCCATGAATAATTTTCATAATGTTTTAAGAAAGTTTACAAATTTGTGTTGGGCCGCATTCAAAGCCATCCTGGGCCGCATGAGGCCCACTGGCCTCAATTTGGACAAGTTGCTATGGTGGTTGCCCTTACTTATGGGCATTTGAGAAATTTCAAACTGTAAGCAGATGCCTTAATCATAAAATACATAATCCTACTTGCAGATTAGTTTAATTTCAGATTTCTAGCTCAGTCTGTCTCACTATTGTTATAAAGTATATTTCCAAGCGATTAAGGGTCCTCTATGCCAACATTTCAAAGGGTAAGATGAGAAGGATTGTACAGCAAGGGCATAAAATCACCCAACAACATTTAAGGTGAAGGACTTGTTTTGTAGCTGTGCTTCTCTGTGACCTTGGTGAGTCCCTTAACCTCATGCAATGTTTTCTCATCTATCAAATGGTTGGTGATTTTATTTCTATTTCTGCATACAATTAAGATTGGTTTTAATAACTTGTTTCTCTACTTATTGTGAAAATAATTCTATCAGTGGACATGAGACATGTGCTTTTTAAAAGAAATCAGGTGTGGCAGGAGCTTAAGAATTACAATTACTATTTGTGTGTTGTGCTATTTTATTCTTTTTATTATACCTTTGACATAGCATCTGTATTATGAAGCAGAACATGATCCTCTGCGTAGTTGAGGGGGTACAAAGGCAACGAGTGCAGATTGGAGCCTGATCAATCATAGTGGCAAAGGCTCAGTGGGAAATAAGATCGTCAGAAGCAAAGCAGAAGACAGAGCTATCAAGGTCCTGCCTGTTTCCTTACAAGCTCCACAGGATAAGATGGTAGTTGTGGATAAGGAAAGGTGTCTTCCAAATCCAGTATTACAGATCAGTTGCCTCCTTTCTTTGTTCTTTTCTTTCAACTTAGCAAATGTCAAAATGTAGGGGGAAATATATGTGCTAGTTTTGACAGATCCTATTTCAGGGTAATTTTGCTTTTATTATTGCTACAGTTTTTTGAGGATAACTGATGTCTGTTGGTGAAAAGATAGAGGCGAGTGGTTGAAAGAAATAGATATGTAGGAAGTGGGTATATATTGAAAGTGGAAGAAGAGCTGTAGATCTTACATGGTTTGTGTGTACATGTTTGCGGGGATGAGCACAAAGGGAGCAGGAGCTGGGGAGTGGCTGGGACATTTTCTCTTTGCGTCTTGTGTTCTCTAGGTTTAGCACAGTGCCTCACTTACAGTTAATGTTCAAAAAAACACATGTTGAATGAATAACAACCAACACTTGGAATTAATGTTTTGTTTAAATGATTCTCTAGAGACTGAACTTTTTGAGGTTAATGACCAAAGTCCTATAAATATTGTTGTAATAAATTCTATAATAATGATTATAGAATTATAGAATTGAATGAATAAGAAATTGCAAAGGAGAAAATAGATGGAAAGGAGTAAAGGTGTCTACCATACATAGGAGTAAACATTGGCCAGGTTCTATACTTGATGTTGCCATGTCTCTAGCACTGTAACCCTGAGAGGGAGCCCTGTTTTCAGATGAAGAGGCTCAAAAAAGTTGACTGCTTTGCCCAAGGCCATGTAGCTTGTAAATGATAGAACTGGGGTTCATACTGAGAACTGTCAGATTCCAAAGCCCAAACTCTTTCCATCACACCATGCTGAAGGCAAAAAGGCAAAGAAACAACAACCAAAAAAAAAGCTGTGTTCTTATCTCTAGAATGGAGAACTGATCTAGGCAACCTTTTCTTTATCTGTTTTATTTTCTTTATAATTTCACTTTCTTGCCTAGGAAACACCCAACTTGAGTGAAGACCCAAATAGAAATACAAGAATGAGACTACTGAGGAGGTGTGGCATGAGCTAGCTGGCTTTTCCCCCAGTCTTCTCTGCACTGTCTTCTCACCCTCTGGCCCATTTAACTGCCCTGCAGTGCTGTTCGGTTTATGCCTTTTGTCTTCTTCTGCTCCCTTTTATTTGAGGGCTGCCCTTCTGGATATGTCATTACCAAACAATCTTTTAGCAATGGAAATTTTACTTTCTCCTCTGCTAGGTATATGTTAAATCATTTTAAATGAAGTGTTTTAAAATGACACAACTTTTCACTAATTGTATGAAGAACTGTCCACTAATAACATCATCAAAATGGTTTGATCCCCTCATACATGGAATGACATTCTGTCGTGGGCTCTGTTCTTAGTGGCCCTATGTTGAGCTTCAATACAGTAAAAGTCTGAATTCTTTCTTCTCAAGTCCTAGTTTCTGTAACTCTTTTTGATGTTTTAGCTACTAGTGGTTGAAGAATATGATTATTTCAGAAGTTAGCAAAATGTTCCAGGTGGTAGCAGAATCTAACAATATTTAATGTGATTAATTTCTAGAAATTGTGATAATGCACAAATGAAATTATGGTGATATGGTGAAAATCCTTCCATTACATCTCTCTAGTTTTAGAAGATTTCCAGAGTTATCTAATTTTATATACAAATGTTCTTTATATTTTCTTAGAGTTCATTTTAACTCTGAGTCTTATTTTCATTTTAATATTAACAGAAAGATGGGACAGAAAGGTTAACTGCAAATTATCCTTGTAATTTACAAAAAATTGCATACAAAGCAGTGTTTTAGTTTTTAATGTTTTTTCTCCTTTGTTAAAATGAATGAACTTCATAAAGCCAAGTGTTTTAACATTGACAAGTCTCAAAAGCTTAATGCTGAGAGGAAAAAGCAAGTTGCAGAAGATCCTATCTAAATAAAGTTGGAAAACATACAAAAAAATAGCATATATTATTTGCTAATACATACATATATGCTAGTGGTATAACATCATGTCTGGGAATGATGAGCTCTGAGTTTATGGTAATAGTCACCTTGTAAACGAGGGGGACAGAATTGGGTTTGGGAATGGCTACAGGAGGCTTCAGTTATATTGACTGTGTTTTAGGTTTTTAAAATGTTGATATGTTAAAGCTGGGTGATTGGTAAATGTGTTTGTTTTATTCTTTATACTTACGTATTTGAAATATTTCATAATCTAAAAAGGAAGGCCTATTTATCTAATGTTAAAACTTACATTAGCTCCTAAAATTTCCAAGATGTTGCAGCCCAAGATTACACAAAAGGACACCTAAGATATTGCCTTATGCTGTATCTACCAGATGTTTTTGTTTGCATGCTTGATTCCCTTGTTGAAGGCACTGAATCTCTATAGGAAGTGTAATATGAAGTATTTTGCTTTGTAGCTGAAAGATCTGTAAGATGAAAGGTTTTTAAACATGAAATGAGATCAGTGGTAAGCATGGGATTTAAATTGTTGTTTGAAAAATTTTTTGATCTGACCCTCCAGGATAAAAAAACAAAAAACAAACAAACAAACAAAAAAAAAAAACAAAAAAACCATAGTGATAGCCTAGACACACTAGGACAATATATTAATTTTTTCTTTGTATCTAGATCACCATGGCGACCGGACAGAAGTTGATGAGAGCCATTAGAGTTTTTGAATTTGGTGGACCAGAAGTGCTGAAATTCCAATCAGATGTTGCAGTACCAATACCAAAAGACCATCAGGTGGAAATAATTACTAAAAACAGTCAATAATTATAGAATGTGAGTCTCTAGCACATCATGTTCAAAAGAAGCAGACTCACAATGATTGTAAAGACATTTACACTGTTTACAGGTGTGAGTGCTAACAGAGATAACATAATTCTAATAATTAGTGAAGTAGATGTATGAAATGGAACTACCATCTTGTTATAAGAAATTTTTGAACTTGAGAATCATCTATGCAGTACAATAATTGGATTTTTCAGAGTGCAGTCATAAGTAGTTTTGAATAGTTATTGTATTACAAACTTTCCTGATTTTTATTTTGTGTATGCTAGGAAAACTATTTTCTTCTGCATACCTGATTTTTTATATATGATTTAAGAAAATTTAAATGTAAAGTTTAAACAGTTCCAGTGACTTTAACAATATACCTTTTCAATAAAAATTATGTATTTTTATTACTGTACCTTCCATGACTCCCAAGTCTAATTTCCTTAGCAAGCCTTATAAGAGTTTTTACAATTTGGCCATAACCTGTCTTTATAGATTTATTTCTTATCACTCCTTCTCAGTAACCTGCTGTAAAACATCAAGTGTTACCCGGTTTCCCCAAGAGGCACGTTTCATTCCTTCTGTCTTTGTTTATAATATTCCTTTAACCTGAAATATTTTTTGGATTCCATTCTGAAAGAATTTATACTCATTTTTTAGGCCTAGTCCAGATACCTTGGAAGGTCTTCCTTCCTTTTATGGCAAAAGTAATTATTCTGTATTTATTAAGGTAAAATCAGCTTCTATAGTAGATGGAACCTCAACATCTCAATGGTTGAACAACAGAAAATTATTTATCATTCACTAAATTCCGCAGTTCTAAAAGGTGGATGGGTAGTTCTCTAACAGTGAGTTAGGGATGGAGATGTTTTCCTTCACGTGTCTCTGCCACTTTCAACACCTGACTTCTGAGGTTACATGGAAAGGTAGAAGCACAGTGTGGATTGCCTAGAAATGTCTTTCTGGGTCAGGCCTGAAAGTGGCTCTCATTACTTTTGTTCACATTTACTAGAATTCAATTATTTGGCTACTCATAACTGTAAAGGAGCCAGCAAATAATATTCTTCCTAGGTACCCAGGAGGAGGAAATAGATTTGATGAGCACAGAGAGATTTCTGCCACACATCCCCTCAAATATTTCCACCATTTTCTCAAAATGTTATTAAGTATAGCACATAAACCATTCTGTCTTATATTTTTATTGATATGTTGGTTTGCAAAACTGGAATATGAGCTTATTGAAGGCAAGGTTTTCTCCATTTTTATAGCTCCTATAATCATTACAGTCCTAGCATAATGCTGCTTGAATCCCTAAATGCTCTCTGTGAACTAATACATTGTCATTGCAGGTTCTAATCAAAGTTTATGCATGTGGTGTAAACCCAGTGGACACATATATTCGCTCTGGTACTTACAGCAGAAAACCACTCTTACCCTACACTCCTGGTCTGGATGTAGCTGGGGTAATACAAGCTGTTGGAGATAACGTATCTGCTTTCAAGGTATTATATTTTTAATTATTTCTATTTTAGCATAGTATTTTTTCTTAAAAAATACATAGCATAGTATTTAAACATTTTAAAAATGTGTCTTTATTTAAGTCTTTAAGAGTCCCATTACACAACTTCTGCCACTTGGGGGACTTCTATAGTAACAAAAGAAATCATCTTTTATTCAGAGGAGGGCTTGCTTGTTTGTATTGTATTGTTAGGAGTTAAGTGCTGGGTCACTTCTGTGTCTTCACATCCCTACAGAATTAAACTGTGAACCTTTTGATTTAACAGAAATTATGTAAGGAAAGAAAATAAGCAAGAAAATTATCCCATTTTCTAACTCTTGATAATACACAAGCCAACATAATTTTTAATTATTTTTATAAATTTAGCTTGACAGAGTAAAGGGAATACTGATTCTTTTGAATAATAAATAAAAGACAAAAAATGCAAGGTCACTGTACATTTTTTGAGCTCCAATTCAGAATAAGGTGATGGAGTCAATGAAAAAGTTATGATCAGGGTTTTTGTTATTTAGATGCCGAAAGACATATAAAGCATAGATAGCTTATTCATGTTCTAGTACCTTTCCTTGTAATTCCTTGACCTGTTCAACTTTGGCTTCCCATTTACCAAAATTGGACTGAGACAGTGAAGATTAATGTGGCCCCTGCACAGGAAGACTAGCACGTTCCTGCAGCTTGCCACTCCTCATCCTGTCGCAGTCTGGCTTCTGCCCCCCTCTCTCCATGGAAGTGATTCTTGCTAATGTCACTAATGGCATCTGTATTGCTAGAGTTAATGGCCCCTTTTATGTCATTATCTCTTTTGACTTCTCTGTGATATCTGACACTCTCAGCCACTTACTTTTTCTTAAAAAAAATTTTTTTTCTACAGCCTCTGTGATCGTTTTCTCCTGTTTACCTCCCTCCCTTTCCATTCTGGGCATCCCTTTCCAAGCCTAGTTTTCTCTGGATGCTCTTTAAATCTTGGTGTTGCCCAGTGCTCTCAGTCCCTACTTCCATCTCTGCCTTTTGTATTCAGCACCTTCTTCATGATGATCTCATGTACTCCCATATTTTCTAGTATCACGTGGATACTTTAGCTTAGAATTTTCTACTAGCTCTGGGCCTGTGCTATCCAACATGATAGCCACTAGCCACATTTAACTGTCTAATGGCTATTTAAAATTGAAAGTCAACTTAAATTAGAATTAAAAATTCAGTTCCTTAGTCACACTAGCAACATTTCATGTGTCAGTAAGCCCCATGTATCTGGTGGCTATCCTATTAGATAGTATGGAGTTAGAATATTTCCATCATCACAGAAAGTTGTGTTGGAGAGCACAAGACCCACATGGTCAACCTCTGGAACCTCTTACTCAGTGTGGCTTAAACTGAACTTGTCTTTTTCTCACTTCAGATCTGTTCCTCTCTCATGTGACTGTCTTGGTGACTTCTGGAGTTTGAGGCTTATCTCTTCACTTTCTCTCACTGAGCTCTCCCTCACTAGAACTGTTCTGTCTCCTCTTTCCATTCCCACTGCCTATTGGTTAGTTCAAGTTACCTTACCTAGTTCCTTACCTGGATTTCTGTAATAGATACCTACCACCTTCTCTCCTCCTCCTCATATCTATCCTTGCTCTATAAGGGGTTCTTTTTCAAATGTATTTCTGATGGTTTTACAGTTAATTCTTACATTTGTTTCTTGTAGATTTTAGGGTATTGTTGAAACTGCTTATGTTATGAAAGAAGATTCCTTTATGCTTTCTCTCCCACCTATTTTTCCATTCTTATCCGATTCCTTCTCTCCCTGCAGTTTATTCATTAATAATAGCTATGTGTTCTTCCCTGCCTAGCCCTAAACTGTTATAGGCCACACATTAGACTACTTATTCATTGGGAATGAGTGCTAGCATTTATTTCTGCCACTTAGTATGTTTCCTTCACCCATAGTGGCTCTCCCTAGTTCTAGTTTTCACATCTCCTATCCTTTAAGACCTACCTCAAATATTAGCTTCTTTCTGAAGGTATTCTTGATTCCCTCAACTTGGAGATGATTCCTTTCTTTTTCTTGTACCTATCTTTGATGGCTCATTAAGTTTACCTTGCTTTGTAATTATTTCTATCTTTTCTTTCCTCCTTCTTCCTTGAGTTTAAGATGCTTGAGATTAAGGAGAGGGTCTTGCTACTAATATCTTTCACAAAACTCAAAGTAATACATTTTGTATAGTGAATTCTTATTAAATGTTTCAATTATATTCAAATAATGCAACATGTTTTTAAGCTGTAAAAATGGGATTAATCTAAACATAGTCATACTTGACCATTTGCAGGTGACACTATTAAGCAGTAATGCTTGTCTTTGACTTCTAGAAGCCTTTTGAATCTTGTTCTATAACCCACTGCATAGCGCTGTTACTTTTTCAAATCTCTTAATTATAGGACAAATTTAAGTATACTGAGAGTTTTTGCCTTAATGTTTCGCTTATTCCAAACAATATTTACATTTTTATTTTTCAAGAAAGAGAATTTGGAACAGATATTTGTGGTGGGCAGTCTAATTTCCCTAGTGTGCAGGTCACATTGGACAGTCCTATGATGCTTACACAGTACCTTACCTCTCCCTCAGTTATAGATCTACTTTTCAGTATTAAATGCCACACAAACATTAATTGCGAGTTTACCATTTCCGGTGCTGTGACAAGTGAAGAAGCCTATCGTGGCTCATCTTGCTATTAGGACCCAGGCTTAGTTTTCTACTTTGTGGTATTTACATGAAAAAATAAGGGAAATACAGAGGTGAATAAATCTATGGAAAGGATTTATTTTTTTAAATTCATTTTTATTGTTAGACTTATTGGGGTGACATCTGTTAGCAAGGATTACATAGGTTTCAGGCAGTACATTGTCAACTTGATGTATAATAAGTTCACCTAATGGGATTTCTCTTTCCATCACCTTATATTCAGCTTCCCCCCTCCTCTCCCACCCCCTCCCCTTTCTCCCCTCCCTGACCCACTCATCCCCAAGTAAACATTAAACTATTGATTGTGTCCATGGGTTGTTTGTTTCTTCATTTCTTTTTTCTTTGCTTTCAGTTTTATATTCCGCACATGATTGATGTCATATAGTTCTTTGTTTTTTCTGTCTGGCTTATTTCGCTAAGCATGATGATCTCCAGGTCCATCCATTTTGTTGCAAATGGCAATATTTCACCTTTTCTTATAGCTGAGTAATATTCCATTGTGTATATGTACTACAGCTTCTTTATCCAGTCATCTGTCGCAGGGCATTTTGGTTGTTTCCATGTTTTGGCCATATGGAAAGGATTTAGAGCAGGTAGTTGGTGTGTAGAAGAAAGCTTACATTTTATTTGTGCCTTCTTCCTAGTATTTTGGGCAAGAAATGTTTTTATTGACTGCCATTTACTAACTGCTTGATCTGAGCAAATTACTGAACTTCTTTTTGCCTCAATTTTCTTATCTGTATAATGGGATTAATCTACAGTGGAGATAATAAAAGTACTTACCTCTTAAGCTGTTGTGAAGATCAAATTAGATAATACTCACAAGACACTTAATACAGTGCCTATTGTAGTAATCTCTCAATAAGGCTTAGTAATCATTATCATCATTTTATAATTCTGGAAATTGTCTTTTCTCTTACTTTTTATATTGTTCTTAATTTTTTCCTCTCACTAGTTCCTATTAATAAAAAAAGTTTAAATATTCAGTATTTTAAAGTTATTGCTATTTAAGACCTTAAGATGTGGAAAACAATATGTACTTATTTCTTGTATAAACTTTGCATTGTAAGAGATCATACCCTTTTAACATCATTTTTAACCCCTGATGCACATATTAATTTATTGCTTTCCCCAGAAAGGTGACAGAGTTTTCACTACCAGCACCATCTCTGGGGGCTATGCAGAGTACACGGTTGCAGAAGATGACACTGTTTACTCACTACCAGAACAAGTGGACTTTAGACAAGGAGCTGCCATTGGTATCCCATATTTTACTGCTTATCGAGCTCTGCTCCACAGGTAATTGATAGAAACGAGCCAAAACACCAGGTGGCAGTAACAAGCTTTATTGGGAAAGCTGCTGGGCTGCCTCGCAATGGGTGAGAAGCACCTATGACCCTTGGGAGTAAAGTTATATAGGTAGGGGGGTTGCTAGGCAAAATGCAGAGGGAGAAATAGGTTGTTAGGCAAAATGCAGAGGGGAGTATAGGTGGTCTCTACTGATTGGTCAAGCATAGACTTTAATCGTCCAGGTGATTATTATTGATTAGTCAAGCACAGGTCTCAATTGTCGTGGTTACAGTAAGGGCTAGGGCAAGTTTCAGTCTCCCAAGCCAAGTTATTTTTCCCCAGGCTAAGTTTTGGTTTCCCGGGCTATGCTGGAGCAGGAGCCATTTTATACTGAATCTATCAGGAATAACACTCTCAATTACAGAGCCATCAACAAAGGAGGGCAGTATTAATGCCTTTCACGCTATCATTTGTCTACCATTTTTGCATACCATTTAGCTACTAATAAACTTTTATGGAGAGAAACCTGCTAATTTGGGAGATTGATTGTTCTAATCACTGGGGATACAAAAAAGAACAAAATACTGTTTTTGTCTTTAAGATGCTCACAGGCTAGTAAAGGAGGTAGACATAAGAGTAATAATATATGCAATGTGGGAAGTACGCATTGAATATATTATTATGCAGATAGAAATGTGCATAGGAATTTATCGGATCACAAGGGATGTGCCTGTGGTAATGAGGTCCAGGGCTTCCTGGTAAGGTGTAAGACATACTATTTTAAAGCCAGGGTTCAAAATTTTGTTATCCGAACATGGAAACAAGATTTTCCATGTTTGGATAACAAGATTTTTGTTATTTTGTTGCAAGGTAACAAAACAGTTCTATACATCACAATGACTCCCCACAAAGCTAGAAGGACCATAGTGGTGGGGATCCTGAAGAGGGTTAGCCTGCTTTTCCTCCACCCACTGCAGACACAGGGACTTAGGAGAGTATGCTCACAGTGTTTGAGGGGTTGTTTATAAGATTAAAAAAAATTCATTGGGAAATATTTCGTATCCCATAGTATAACATTAGTAATCCTAGTCTCTTACATTTGTATTTTTCTTCTAAAAATATCCAAGTGTTTTAGTAATAGTTATCTCAATCATCATTTCAAGCCCTCAGTTTAATTCACTGCCTTCAATCCCCTTATCTCCAACCAAGAGTGTTGGAGAAAGCTTGGTTTGCTGCTCATAACTGTCATTTGTTAGCTGTTGGCACACACCCTTGAACAGGACTCTGAGTTGCTGTGTTCACACTTCCAGATTGAATGTAATGTCTGTTCTAGGAAGTAAGAGATTCTGTCTGAGAGATCTGGACCACACAACAGCTGCTGGCTTGTGACATTAGCACTTGTCCATCTGGAATAATAAAGGATCCTCTATCTGTCTTGCTGCATATTCCTATGGACCATTAGTAAAAATCATATGTCACTTTACTAGAGGATTGGGATATTCTAGGGTTGACCTGGGGGAGCCTTTGTAACGGGATTGTCTTTCTTATGCTCTCACCATTGCTGACTCAGCAGTGCTTTCTAAAATGAAGGTTTAAAGGCTGGTGCGACCTGGGGCTTGAAGGCATGGGGAAGTAAAAATGGTTCTTAAATAGTCTAGCTGCTGTGTTTACTTGGGCATTACTCTGTACCACAATAAAGGCTGGGCAATAGTAAACCTGTTTTGAGGGGTTCCCTGGCAGTGTAGTGGCTAGGCTTCGCCACTCTCAATACCGCAGCCTGGGTTCGATTCCCAGCCAGGGAACTACACCCCACTCCTCAAAAAAAATAGTAAACCTGTTTTAAGATGCTTCCTGTGGGAATCAGTGAGAAACTCCATTTCCTCCAGCTTCATCAGTTTCACTTAACATACTGCAGTCTGTCAGAAGGTAGCACCATGGTGTGATCCTACCATCCAGCATAGTGCAGGGCACATAATAGACTCCCAATAAACATTTGTTGAATGAATAAATGAATTGAGGTTTCCTTTGATCTGTGGCTCTAAAGAACCATTGTTTGATCCTGTGGAGCTTGGAGAATATTTCAGAATGAGTTTCCTCATGGGGTGTTAGCTTGACTGAGGGTAGAATTTCCGTAAGAATAATAAAAACACCAGAGCTTACTTAGCTTTAAAGTGAGTTGAACCTATGCTTTCTTTTGCAGTGCCCATGTGAAAGCTGGAGAAAGTGTTCTGGTTCATGGGGCTAGTGGAGGGGTAAGCATTTTTTTTATTTTAAGTTTATATTTATGGGTTTCACATTATTTTTTAAAGTCATTTTTAAAAGTCAAATTTATAAATATAGTCAAAGGTGCTTTTTTCCTTAATGGAGAGAAGCTTCTTTAAGTGCTTTCTTTTGAAGATGATTCCTTGTCATTAGTTAACATTTATTGGTTAATAAATTCAACAGATTAACCCATCAAAAAATTATCTGCTGGGTTTTCTACCTGTGTTGAGTGTGGACCAAGATAATCTGGCTTTTTTTTCCCTTCAAGTAGCATATGTTATAAGAATATTTATTTAGAATTTTAAAACAGTTCTTTAAGGTTAATGTTAATTCCATATTCCCTTAGATAAGAACTAAGTAAGGTTCATTAGAGCTTTGCCCATGTTGCCCCAGACAACGCTGCGAATCCACACTGTGAATTCCTTGTCCTTTCTATCTCCCTTCCACTGCTCGCCTGCTGAGCTTTGATGACATTCAGTAGTAGAGTCCTTAACACCACAGCTCAGGGCTTAAATTCTACTGTAGGGTGGGGGAAGCGAGGACTCAGAATTTATAAAATAAGCCCTTCGCTGAAGTCACCCAACGCAGGGCTGTCAAAAGCCTCTTCAAGATACTGGCTGTCAATCTGCCTTCCAGGAGCTTAGAGGAAACTAGAGCTCTGAGGTGTGAATTTAACAAGAAATCCATGTGACCTCTATCCTGCAAGTAGAGGCTTTAGACATTTTGGAGACAAGATTTTGGCATTTTTAAAATAAAGGCCTGGGGCAGAATGGCTCACCTGGAGGACTCTGGTTAACACTTTCAGAGCACTGTGTATTCTGGAGAATAGATTGAAAGAAGTAACATTAAATGGCGCATTGTCCTTGGAATATGAATGGTGTCCTGAAAATGTGAATTTACCTCTGAAAGTGGCCAGGTAATACACATAATTCAGTCCACTGTGTTTCTGTTACTTTAGATGATGAATCACAAGGCTTCACACCCAGTTTCCTGTGTACCTCAAATAGATCAATTCTGAAAGATTTCACAGATAAGACTATTTACTGAAAAACACCAAGATTGTCTTTATGGGCTTGAGAAAAATATAACAAATATACCTTGTCAAAAACTCACATTAAGCTTCACTGAAGAAGCTATTTTGAGTTAAATTAAATTTAACTCTGAATAACTAAAGGCTCTGTCAAATATACATTTATTTAAATCTCTTTGGCTTTTAGAGAGCTAACCTTGTGTTCTGTATAGAAGGGAGAAATTTCAACAGGAAGGGCAGAGGAGAGTTTAAAGAAAAATCTTTTTTATTTCCTTTACCCTCTTGTAAAAAGCCTAGTCGCTTCACTATGATTTTTTTTTTTTTTTAAGTCAAAATCCACATTGTTCTTTGAGCTGGCTGAGTCTGTTAAATCCTTGGCTGGCAGAGATAGGCTGGCGACCTGGTGTGTGAAGCACTTCTGATCCTCCCTGCCCTACCGGAGAAAAACAGTGCTGTTTTATTTCCTTCTGTTTGTATTTTCCGTCATCATTTGATGCAAATTCCTTTGGGATTATGTTGTGTATTTAAACTGGTGTGGAATTTAAGAACACAGCTATCATCCAGATAGGTCGTAGGGAGTGCCCCATTATGGTGTCAGCAAAATAAGTACAAGAAAAATGGTAGACACAGTAATGGTGTATAATCTATTGAGGGAGTATGGCTAGTGTAATTGTTGACAAGAATAGAATAAACAGTGCCTTTTAAATAGCTGTTGAGTGCTTTAAAGTCATTAGAGCATAGGGAGATATAGTTACATTAACTCTTAGGTTAAAATGTGTTTTTATTAAAGGCTTTTTTTAATTGAAATTTTTAATTGAAAATTAAAGTAGCAAAAATCTGTTATGCTAACCCCATAGTGTATTGTATTTCATGGAACTCAATGTCTCTCCCACTCATCAGACAGTGAGTTCCACGTGCTTATTTGTTTATTTTGGTAAAATTGAAAAAATTCCTACCATAACCCAACTGAGTTCAACCTTATTGTGGTCATATATATATCTTAGAGTCTTTAAGGTCTATTTCAGGTCTGGGAGTTCGTGATCCTGTTATAATTTTTATTAGTTTCTGTCATCAGTTTTCAATTTACCTCATTTCTGTGATGCCCAATCCATAACTGTTTTGCTTTCCTCTAAATCAGTGGTTATCAACGAGGGGTGATTTTTGCATCACCTCTCCATCCCCTTCCAGGACATTTAGCAGTGTCTGGGAACATTTTTAGTTGTTGCATCTGTGTAGAGGGTTCTGGCATCTAGTTGCTAACGTGCTGTTAAACATCCTTCAATGCACAGGATATCCCCCACAGTAAAGAGTTATCAGACCCAAAATGTCAGTAGTGCCAAGTTTGAAAAATTCTATTCTAAATGTTTGTGACACTTATCTGTACCATTCATTCCTATGTAATCAAACACATATGTCCTAATATTACAACTTAAGTAATTGCTTATATCTATATTTCTAAAATGCTTTTATTTTTCCTTTAAATACTTATTTATAGCATATTTATCTAGTGATCTAATGATTTTACATAATCCTCTAGCTTTAAAAACCATCTATAAACTGATAAACCTCAAATTTATATTTCCAACTCTGAACTCCTTCAAGTCCATACCCATTTTCAGCTAATTAGTGAACATCTCCATTTAGGTGAGCAGTAATAGACAGCTCAGCATGTTCAAAGTGAATTCTTGATGCTTTCTCAAACTTGATCCTCTCTTATCTTCCTTATCTAATTAATCTACCCAGTTAATCTGGCCAAAGAGTAGGAGACATCCTTGATTTCTCTTTTCCACACCTCCCACAATCTCTGAGGAAGGTCCTTCAGTTTACCTCTGCACTGTATTTGAATTTGTTGTTATTCTTTCCAGCGCAGCCAACTTAGTTCAGGCCAACTTCCTCTCTTACCTAGACTGTTACATCAGCTACTAACTGATATTCATACTTCCATTTCCCCACAACCTTCTTTTTGCCTCTCATATAATTGGAGTGTTCTAAGCCTAAATTGGATCATATCACTCTGCTGCTTAAGCTCTCCAGTAGTGCTGCCTGGTTCTTAAATGCAGCCTGAAGCCTTAACGTCTAGGGCCCTGTGTCCTCTTCCACTCTCTCCTATGTGCCCTGCCCTCTTTTGAACACCCTAGGCTCATTCCCACTTCACCAGGTTAGCCATGACCATTCATTCTGCCTACAAAATTCTCTGTGTGGCTTCCCAGATGTTCATGAGCTTTGACAGTTTTTCTGGTGCCCTACGCAGCCCCTCCCTATCTCTTTCTAAACCAATAGGCTGTTTTATTTTTTTTCCATAGCACTTTTTGTTTTCTGAATTTACTTTATTCATGTATTTCTTTATGTGTTTATCATCCTCTCCCTTCTTAGAATGTTAAGCTTCTTTCATGAAGTACTATATCTAGCACATGGTAAACATTCAATAAATATTCATCATGTGGATGAAATAATTAGTTTGCCCATGTATCTATCCAACTTAAATGATAGAGGCCTTAGACCTGTTATATAGTGTTTTATATGTACAGTTAAAATATGAAGTCAGTGAACATATTTTGATTATCTTTAAACCCTGTACCTTCTGCACAAAATAGATGGTAAGTAAACATTTTGATGTAATGGTTAAAAACTCAAGCTCTGTGGTATGATTTGGGACAGCTCATGTTTTCATCTCTGTGACTTGGGTAAATTACTTACAGTTTACAAGCTTCACCTTTTCCATCTGTAGAATAAAGACAATAATATGTGTTTCATAGGCTTATTGTGAGGATGCACTAAAGAAATGCATAGAAAGTTTAGTATGGTACCTGGCACATTATAAATGCTCAATAAAAGTTAGTTATTGTTCTTATTTCTTCATTTATACTTGAAGTTCCTTAACAATAGATAGGACTTAGCATAACCTTAAGTTTATTATATATATTTAATAAATTTTGCAAAGATGAAGAGAATTTGAAACTATTTTTTTTTTTTAGGTAGGACTAGCAGCGTGCCAAATTG
The DNA here is from genome assembly GCA_004026885.1 of Lyroderma lyra. Lineage (NCBI taxonomy): Eukaryota > Metazoa > Chordata > Mammalia > Chiroptera > Megadermatidae > Lyroderma > Lyroderma lyra. The sequence continues at coordinate 172,125 of PVJL010001157.1, read as the reverse complement.
CTAGAGCTTATGGCTTAAAGGTTTTGGGCACAGCTAGTACTGAGGAAGGTCGAAACATTGTTCTGCAAAATGGAGCCCATGAAGTGTTTAATCACAGAGAAGTTAATTATATTGATAAAATTAAGGTAAAATTGTTCTACAGTTTTATAAAAGTAAAATTTTATTTCTTGGGAGACTTACATGTTTTTTGGTAAGTTTTTTTCTTTTTCTTTAAATGCCTGTATGTCTTTTAAAGTTTTAATTAATTTAAAAAGCAGAGATGTCTAATTTTTAAAACTTTGCTATCCTTTCTGTCTTGTTTATGTTTATCAAATAAAATTTAGCCTCTCATATCTTAGATCTATAAAAATTCATACTCTTGAATGCAAATCAGTTTAAATAAAGCTACAGCTTTGTGTTTGCACCTGTGATGTGTTTTTAACATAATTTCTATTGGTATAAATTTTCCATGGAAGGTGACATATCCACAGATTACAAACTGGATCTGTCTGGCCCAAAGAATAAAGTTGATTTATTAACTGGATGCTTTGGAGGAATAATCGCTACCTCATCCAGAGCAGTGAGGTAGCATTTAGTTAATTGTTGCACATGTTCATTCATACAATAAAACTCAAGCGGATTCTGAAATTCTTCATTTGTGCTGTAGCAACAGTTTACTGAACATTGATGGCTTTGCTAATTCTCAAACTACTTGCTCATGTTGAGAAAGAATTAGTTTTCCAGGTATTGATTACTGTGTAAACTAGGTCATTATAAACTGAGGAAAGATATGAATGAGGGTTTGTTTCTTACCACTAAATCACCTTTCCAAAAAATTGAATATAGTTTCCCTTTTGTTATATGTCTAGGAAACCTAAAATTAATGGAATGTTCACTCCTAATACCAGTTTTCAAGAGTATTTACAAATCTGAAAAATGGCCAATTATTTTTAAAATATTTTTTTGTTTTGCAGCAATCTAATTTTAAGACCATGAGGTCTTGTTGCCTTCATCTTTTCTATTTGTTTCTTTTGCTTACATCTCTCTCATTGTCCAAAAACATTCTCTTAATTTAACCTTTTAGCTCACCCACCCCAATCCTCTCCTTGGCCACCAAACTTTTTGGGAAAGTAGTAAGTACTTACTGCTTTCACTTCCTTGCCTCCCATCACCTCCCCTTGCAGTTTTTCTTTGAATGTCTTTGTTAAATTGTTCTTTTTGTTCACAAAGTTCCTTTTTTATGTCGTTTATATCTTTTTTTATATTATTTATCTCAGCTATGGTGTTCTGTCAATAGGTTTTCATTTCTCTCACAGCCTTTAGAATGGCTGCTTTAAATTCTCCGTCACTTAAGTGAGTCCCTTCCAGATGTAACAGGCTATCTTCTGGGTGAATTTCATGTTCTTTCTGAGGAGTTTTAGTTTTTAAGGAATTCATCCTGTCCACTGGGTTCTTCCTCTTTGACATGAGGGCTTTATGTTCAGTGCCCAGATTATTACTTTTGTGGTGTCTTGCTGTAGGGTAGACACTAGATGGCGCTGGGGGTCAAGTATTGGGGGAGAGGGGGTTGTTTGTTTCTTGTTTCTGATCTCCTACTGCATTTGGAGGCTATGAGCATATATCCTGGGGAGAGGCCAACAAAAGGCTTTCCAAAGCGGTTCTGCCTTCTGCCCTTTGCTGGGGAAGCTGTTTCAAGGCTTGTTTCTGCTGGCTGGGGTGAATGCTATCAAATCAGTCTTTCTTCCCAGCCCTGATTCAGCACCTGGCAGTCTACGGGCTCACACTGCTTTCAGAACCCTGGGGTGCATGAGGAAGTGCCCACTCCATAAGTCTAAAGCTGTGGGCCTGGCCTGAGACAGCAGGGTCGCCTTTGCAGCAGGCTGGGAACAGGAACTGCAGCCCTGTGTAGGTCTCCAGGGGGCTTAGAGCTGCGGTGTCTTCTTTGCAGTTCAGAGTCCTCACTCAGCCCTTCTACCACTCAAAAGTTCCAGAGGCTGGCTCCCAAACTCCTTCCGTCCCCAGCTCCCCAGTCTCTCTCCCCTCCCCCAAACTGCGCAGCTCCGAATAGTCAGCAGGGATCGCGTCCCGCGTGGTCCGTCTCTGCTCCGTTTACTTGCGATTTGTGGATTTCTCAACAGCCGGTTTGTCACTCAGGGTCCTCTTTCTTGGCTCCTGGACGGCCGTTCAATTGTGTTTTCTGGGAGAGGCTTTAGGAACCTCCTCTCCAGTCACCATCTTGTCCCAACTCCGCAGTTTTTCTTCCACCCCAACTTCTTACACTACTAATCAGAGGTCATAGATGACTCCTCATCACTAGCCTACTCTCTTGTCTCCTCATCCTGTCTGATTTTTCAGCAGCGGTTGACCCTGCTCACCTCTGGAAACTGGCTCTCTTCTTACTTCCATGACTTCATTTTGCAGTCTCCTTCCTCCTCATATTACTCAAATGTTTATGTCCCTCTGGCTTTTTCCCTTGGTCTCTTATCTTCTCTGGTGCTTGACCTTCATCTTGACCAATATCATATACGCCCATGGCTTTGGTTAGTAACCTTTACTGTTGATTTCCAACACTATCTTTGGCCTGATCTGCCTGCTAGATATTGCCTCTCATCTGGCCATCTAAGACAAAGACTCAAATTTCATTTTTTATTCTTTTCTTTTAATCACCATTCTCTTTCATCCCCAACAAGGTCTTATCTCTTTCTAATAGGTTCATTGCTGGCATGCCTTTTAAATACATCACTTTTTTCAGTTCTCTTTACCATTGTAACTTAGTTTAGTCTTCATCTTCTCTAGCCTTGACTATTCATAGCTGAGCTAATATGGTGTTTTGTCTTCTCTACTATCTCCAGACTCATTTGGTTCTCTTTAAAAAGACAAAAAGAAAGAAAAAGGTATCTAGGAATAAGTGAAATGGGAGCTCCACAAGGAAGTCCCTGCTGGATTTTCACTACCTAAACCAGTACCTGGCACAAGAATCAGTTAATGAACACCTGCCCTGCAAAGTCCAAATCTTTTCACATGGCATTTAACATATTTTCATGGTCTGTACCCCAACTCCCTCTCCTACTTCTTCCCCTCCCCCACCCTCCACCTTCGCAAATGCGTACTCAAGCTCTGCGGGGCAGCTTTTCAGTCCCGACTTGAGTTGTCTGTCCCTAAATCTTGGCCTTTCTGCTTCTCCTGTTTAGACTGCCCCGTCTCTGGCTTCCTCTTGCTGCTCTGCCTTCCCTCTGCTCAAGGAACTCCTGTTTGTCCTTCGTGGCCCAGGGCTTCATTTCTGTGGAACTTCCTCTGACCATTACAGCTGGTCATAGCTGTAATGTTTTCTTTCTTTATAACCTACAGTTTATTTCTCCTAATATATTACTTAGCCCATTATATTATAGCTATGACTGTAGTATTATCAGTCTTTCTCCCTAGCTTTATTCTAAGCTTCCTATGTCCATCTTTGAATTCCCAGTACCAAGCACACTGCTTGACACAGGAATTTACTTTTTTACTAAAATAAAATGAATATAAGGTAGATATGTATAGCTTATTTAAGAGCTAGATTTGAATGTTGGGAACCAATATCTGACAGCCCAAAAGAGAAAAAGTAGCCTGCAAAGCTGATAGTAAACCACTTAGAACCAAACTGAATGGATACACAAAAAATCCTGCAACATCAAACTGACAGTATTTTTTTGTGTTTTGTTTTTTAATAAAAATGTGAACAGTGTAGGGGTTAACTTTTTATATATTTGTTTCCCTATGAAAATACATTTTGAAGATAGAAATTTTTCAACTCAGGAAAATGTATTTTATGATAAAGTTGGATCTAAACACCTTAAAGGTCTAGACAAATTTTATTTCATTATAGCAATTTACTTTGTACAGAACTTTATCGTTTTAGATATTGTGGCTCATACCTTGGAATTACATCACCACTATATAATTAGATTAGTTTAAAATTGACTTTATCAGTCTTAAAATGTGCATAAAATATTTCTGTAATATATGGGACAATGATAACTATTTTGCACTTTTTTACACTTGTTTTCTTAACTTACCCTGCATTTTTTATATTATATAGAAATCTGTTGGTGAAAAAGGAATTGATGTGATTATTGAAATGTTAGCTAACGTAAATCTTAGTAATGATTTGAATCTGCTGTCAAATAGAGGACGAGTAATAGTAAGTATTTATTTCTTTCTAACCACATTGAAGTCTTAACATAATTTAGCACTGTTTTGCAGTAATCTTTAATGATAGACATGTTGTTCTTCATAATAGGTCGTTGGCAGCAGAGGTTCTATTGAAATAAACCCACGGGACACGATGGCAAAGGAATCTAGTATAATTGGAGTTGCTCTGTATTCATCAACCAAGGTAGGAAAAAAAGTGGTTCTGATTTGGTAATTTTTAAGTACTGATGCAGTTTACCTGTCAAGCAGACTGAACGTTTGGATGCAAAACTTAGTTACCTGACTAAATGAGTAGGTTAAGGATTAGTCACTGGAAGATAACTAGTGTGGCAATATAATTTATTTTCCAAGTCAGAACACTTTTGAAAGATAAAGGAGATACTATTAATAATTACTTCAGGACAATGAGCAAATTGCAAACTGAGACTATCTCAGATAAGGAGTTAGGGTTATCCTATAGAGACAGGATAACATTTCTGTAGTTCTAAACAGGTTGAAAAAAGCCACACATTTGTAAGAAACTCTATATGCTTTCTTAGATATTTAATGCTTCTGAAAATTAAGTCATATGTTCCTCTACAAAAAAAAAACCCTTTTCTTTCACTTAGGAGGAATTTCAGCAATTTGCAGCAGCCATTCAAGCTGGAATGGAAGTGGGTTGGTTGAGACCTGTAATAGGTTCCCAGTATCCATTGGAGAAGGCAGCCCAGGCTCATGAAAATATCATTCACAGCAGTGGGGCTACTGGAAAAATGATTCTTCTTACATCTTTTGATTAATTATTTCATGTATTTCCTATGTAATTAGAGATTTCTTACCCCAGTTTTATTTACACTGTCTTTGCTTTAATTAGCATTCATTTGATTCAGTGAGTTACTTGTATGAAAAAATAAGGTTTGTCTTTAGATACCTTTGGCTTTGGAGTACAATTTATATTAAAACTGGTAATATTCTTTAGGCCTTCTATCTGTAATCAAGCAGTTGTCACAGTAGGAAATAGAATGTATGGTCATTGCCACTGAGGTGCATTATAGACATTCCTGATCATTAATTTTGTACCTTTGACTAAAACATGCTAATTAAAAATAGGACTGCTTGATTTCCAAGCCTGTATTCTTCTTATAAAGTTCTTTAGTCTCTGATAAGCATGGAACTGTATTTGACTCAGAAGATTTTCTAGACTAAACAAGACCCTTTTTACAAACTAATCTTATATGGATCTACATGTCTTGGAAGGGCAAGATAAACAATGTCCAGAGAAATTTGTTAGTTTTCCAATATTTCCCAAAATATGAGGACATTCACTATGTTAATAGTTGATTACCAGTAATCCTTATATTTTGTGAAGTTAACAGCCTTATCTTTGATATAATATGATACTAGGTACATAGCCTCCAAACAGATACTTCTTGATTGATTTAATTGCAGATTAGATTTAGAATTATCTTGTTTATGTGATGGGGGTCATATATTTGTATTTAAATTAATAAACAAATTTGACACATTAAGAATGATCTTTTGTTTTCATAGCATGGTAACCTGCAAGGAATTCTATAGGAAATTAAAAACTGTTTACCTAATTTGTTTTTATGTAGTACTTGCCTTACTTCACTCTTACATCGCTCCTAATTGTCACTTCCTAACAGTGTTCTGTGCTAGAAGTCTTTATCTAAAGTAAATAAAGGAATGATTACTTAGAAATCTTGCCATCAATATTATGTCAAAGGAAATGAGGCTTGGTTGTTAATTTTGTTCCTGTTTTCCTTCATATGAACACAGCCTCCCATCTGCTGTTGCATTATATGGTCGATTTTCTTGACGTGATTTGTTGTGTTGAATGACAATCATATTTCTAATTTGAATGATAGAATCCTGCTTTAATAGTGAACAGAAAGCACGGCTAAATTCTACAATGGAGGGATGTCATTGGCCTCTGGCTATATGTGCCATGGCAGAAGTGTTTTTGCTATTAGCATTTTCTAAATGTATTCACTATTTCTTTAATAGGTTAGTGTCCTATGCAATAACATGTTTGAAAAAAGTGTTAAAAGGCAATGTTATGAATCTAGAGACTAGCATTTTACATATATCCTAAAATGAAGTATTTCTTTCCATGTAAGAAGATAAAGGAATAATTAATTATCCTGTAAAAGTCAATTTAATCTGTATTCACATTTGTCTTATATATAGAATGAGTTGAAGCATACTGCTAACTTAATATTCACAATCCATCGATACAGTTCAGTCAGTTTCAAAGGCAAAATTAGCCAAATTTTATGTATTAACTACTATATTTATGATTATGTAGCATTGGACGTGTTCCTGGTATGAATCTCCTTGTAGTTCTAATTCAGTTGCTGTCCCAGTTTCCAGCTAACTGTATTCACTGCACTGTCAGTGTCGATAGCCCGAGGGTTAATACGTACACCAGTCACTAGTGCTGTCCCTGATACAAAGTAGAGAATGACCTGTAAAATTGACAAGCATTATGTCACGTCTCAACTGTCTGAATTTCTGTAACTGTTTGCTTTGACCTTAGAATCATATAGTGTGTTAGAGATGAGTTGGATCAGCCACCCTGAGCTAAAGGTGAAATGGTAGGCCAATGGTCACATGACTAGTTGATTGAAACTCCGCTAACATTTTTTTTTAGTAGGCTTTTGATACAAAAACCTGAATTTTAATTTCCAGGCCTTTGACTTTCCTGGCTTGCTGTACCTCTGGCTGCTATAGGAGTTGAACTGCCTGCTGTTAAGCCTCATTTTGCCTGAGATTTCTAGTTTGTAACCCTGTGAATTATCCTGTCTTAGTTGTCACTTATTTCCTGACTTAACAGTATTATGAAGGGGGGAGTCTTTTCATCCATTAATTTCAAATATTTATTGAGTACTTAAGAGTCTGTGAAGGCACTGTGCTAGAATTTGAGAATGCAAAGATGTGTATAAGACGTAGTCCACATTCTTGAGCTTACAGTTGAGTAGAAACAAGAGACAAGTAAAACATTTTTTAAGAGTATTTGTGTGTGTGTGTGTGTGTGTGTTTAAGGTATTGTATATTACATATATATATAATACACATGCATATGCATGTATGTATGAAGAGGTTTATTTTTAAATTTTTTCTCATGTAGTTATGGGGGCTGACAAGTCTAAATCTATAGGGCAGGCCAGTAGGGATTTTATATTTCATTGTTAAGGCAGAATTCTTCCTCTGGGAAACCTCAGTTTTTGTTCTTAAGACTTCTTACTGATTGAATGAGGCTCACCTGTATTATGAGGGTAATCTGCTTAAAGTCAATAGGTGACTCTTTGTAAAAATAAAGCTAAACAAGATGTGACCTGGAGACAGATGAGGGGTACTTAGTCTAGCTTGGGATTTACAATTATACATTTCATATTTTTGATGCATTTGTTATCTCTCTATTCGTAATAGCTTTGGCCATAGAAGTACAAAATACCTTGGATATTTCTGAAAGGGAAAAAAAATCAGGTAGTATTTTGTAATATCCTTAGGTCAGCTTTATTGAGTCAAGGAACTTCCACAATTTACAGTGTAAAGAGCTTTTTTTCTTTACAAGGTAACTCTCAATAACAGCGAAACCTATCAGGTCACTTTGGCCCTGCTCTCTCATTGTCTCGACCCCATCTCACAGGCAAGAAAACACTTCTCAGCTCCATCCTTCATTCTCTTTTCAATACTACCATTTACTGCAGTGACTTTTCTAAAATGTCATTTGAAAATTACCGTAAGACAATTTTACTAAACCATAGGGCTTTAGGAATAGTTGATATTGTGGGACCTTCCTACATCCAAGGATTGGGTGGAGGACATGTTATATCATAGAAAGAAATCATAAGTCACTTTGGTCTATGTCAGTAAACACTAGATGTTAATGGGACAGTCCATGTATGTTCTTTTTGAGTGAGTCTAACATTGATCCCAAACCCATTGAGTGATACAGATGTTCATTAAAGAGTGTTAAACATTGCCACAGATTAGCAGTCCTGGATTTATCCTTTTCTAGCTTCATGTAAAAATACCCACAAATACAGCAATAGTACTAGAAACAAAAGAGCAGAGGCAACCCTGTGCCAAAAATCCATGGGGAATTCATACTAACTTCAGCATCAATCATTTGATTCATTGACCCAGATTAGCTGTTGGGTAGGAAAGAGCTTCAATTCAGTCACTGCTTCTAACTCAAGACACAGGAGCTATAATGCCTAGAAAATCAAGCTCCTTATTAGCCAAAATAACTGAGCTAGTTAGAGATTTCCCTCAGTATTCCTCAGCTCCTTGCTTTCACTTGCATTTTAGACACTACAGTTTTCAATTTGGGGTTCAACTGCAGAGTGGGTGTACAGTCACACAGAGAAAGTCTTGCGAATGGGTGGAGAGCAGAGAATCCTTGGATTACAATGATGCTTGATTCTAGCAGAGCCAGATAATCTGAGAATCAGAGCTGAAGGTGTTTATGCCTCAGTCCAGCTGTCATGGGGTTAATACTAGATATTTGTGAGGCCACCTTGCTACAGGTGTAAATCTGAAAGAAACTAAGCTCCCTTATAAACAAGGAGGAGAGCCAAGAGCATATGAAACCCACTGGTGGAGTTGTTAAGAGCATGGAAGTAGAGGCAGAAGGTCTGGCTTTAAAACCTGGCTCCACTACTGATTAACTATGGAGTCCTGGAAAATTACTTTGTCATTTGAAGTCACTTTCCTCACATGTAACATGGGAATAAGATCTACCTCAGAGAAGAAAACATGATACTGTCTGTGAAATACTTAGCACTTTGTCTTACACAATGTACATAAATAATTATTCTTTCATTTTTATATGTCATAAAGGCAGAGTAAGTTGAGGTAAAGGGGCAGAATTAGAAGGGAGTATTCTGAAATATGCAAAAAAATAAGAGGAAACCCCAAGTGAAGATTCCCATAGAAGGTACAAATCAGCATAATTGATACTATGGAAATTTCATTGGTCATATGGGTAATTTGACCCCTTTCCAAAAATGTAGAGAAAGATGAGAAAATAAAATAAAGCAAATGAAAATACAACCTTAGAATTATAAGTGTGCCCCCAGGAAAAAAAAAACAGAAAAAAATGAAAGAATAATTAAAGAAAACTTTCCTGAACTAACCAAAAGAGCTATGAAAATTAGTAATGAGACATATCTTTTAAATATTTTAAATGTCACATAATTGGATATTGGAAGGGAACATGCGGAAGAATATTTATAGTTATATTGTTCAAAGCCTGGAGAATGCAAAAGAGCAAATGGAAAAACTGTTAATGAATTCAGAGAGTTGGCTAATTGCATAATAAATATAGAAAAATTAATATAAAGCAGTTGATCATTTGGAAAACATAATGGAAAAATATCTCACTCACAGAGCAGTACTACTATTGCTAATTTATAAAGCAGTGAAATAGAAATGACCAAATTTACAAAAAATACACACAGGACCTTTAAAAAGAAAGCTACAAAACTTTTCTAGGGGACTTAAAAGAATACCCAAAGAAAAATATTCTTTGGTCAGACTCATGTAGAGATACTTCTTCCCTCATACTCTAGAAATTCAAAGTAATTCATACCAAAATCTCTGTTTTCTGAAGTTTTTTGTTTTTGTTGTTTGTTTGTTTTTGTTAGTTTTGGAAAAGAAGGGCAAATAGCCATGAAAAAAAATCAGAAAAAAATGAGCTGGAACAAATCTCAGCAGATATGAAAAAATTTTACCATGTTAGAGTTACTAAAGTCACTTTAGTCCAAGAATAACTAGATCAGTGGAACAAAATAGAGTCTACAGATGCTTCTCATTTTTGTGAGTAATAAAAATGGCTTTTCAGTGGGAAAATTCAGTAAGAGAACTACCTACCTATTTGGGAGGTGAAAAGCTTCCTATACCATTGCTCAAAATCCAAAACTATGAAAGAAAGAACCAAACAGGAAAAATAGAAAGAAGACCTTCAATACCAGATAAAGATTTATAACAATCTTAAGAATTCTTCAAATTAATTAGTAAACGATGAACATCCCACAAGAGAGCTGGACATGGTAGATAATTCATACATGTTGCCAAAGATATGACACCTTACCGAGTTGTTTGTACAGTGCTACTAATGTAAACACATGGTGGCAAGTTCAAGAACTTAATTGTCAGATTTTGGGGACGATGATAACTCTGATGGCTATTCCAGAAAAAGAGTTCCAAAATTGCTTTGAAGGGTGAACTAGGTGCTGGTGTCAGTGCATAGCTTTCCAAGGGGAGTACTTCGAAGGTGACCATAGTGATAATTCAATAATGAGGTATGTAGCATTTTTTCTAGGATGAGTTCACGAAATTAATTGTCCAGCCTTGAATAGTGAGCAAACTTATGGAAAAAGTTGCTCATCCTCATTAGTTATACAAGATATGGACACTTGTGGACTATTGATGGGAATATAAAATTATTTCTGTTCTGGAGAGCAGGTAAGCAATGTCTTTAGGATTAAAGTGTGAATCCTCTTTGACTCATTAATTCCACTACAGGAATTTATCCTAAAAAGATAAACATGCCTCTTTTTCATATGTCATGACTGGATACTTTCTGGACAGCCTTGGTATATATCTTACCCTAAAACTACTGTAATTGTATGTCTGAACCTTCAAAATTAGTTTCTAACTGTGCAGATAATTTATGATTCTTATGATATACTATGTAAAATAAAATGGTGTATTTTTATTAAATTTGTACTGAGTGGATCATTATTTATTTTTTCTTGTTTTTGAATTAATAACTTGTTCTTAGAATACATTCCATTTTGTTTTAAAAAGATAGGAAAAAAAATAGTTTTCTTCAGGTGATGAAAATTATCTGATCTTGCGACAACTTTGTATTTACATTTCTAGTAATGAACTCTCAGATTTAACTTGTGGTTCATAAAAAAGCCAAGATGAACTTGGGCTTATCAATTTGTTGTGGATGCTTATTTTAATTGCACTATCCATCTGAAATCCAATTGTAAGCATCACATCTAATCAAAACACTTCTAGTAAGTGTGACAAATGCATTTGAACAAAACAGTACCCATGTATTATTTGGTGAAATATTATTTTGTTTAGGGATTAACACTGTACATAATTCTGTTTCACAGTTTATTCTTATAATTTGAGATTTTACATGTCTTGCAGTTTCTTTTATTTTTGAGTTTATTAGCTGGTTTCACATATTCTTGTTTATAGACCTATCACTATAGCTTCTAAGTGCTTCACAGATTATGTTCTTTTTTATGTCTTTCAAACTACATTTCCACATAAATGAAACTTAAGTTGCTAGAATTCTTTGGCTTTTTATTATCAGCTTGCTGGTTAACCAAATGAGGAACACTTTTCCAGAATTTGTTTCACCTAATGGTAGGCAGTTTATCTGGAATTTTTTTCACAATGAAAAAAATATTAACCCTGTTCACACAAATTTATTTGCATCCTTTTGTTTTTATCTTCTGTTTCATTGTGCGTGATTACCCTCCTTCTTTGAAAGCAAAATTTTCCTATCTTTCCTTCGAATTACATTGCTCTGGCCTCTTCATGAACTTTGCTGTATCAGGTATCACCTGAATCTTGTAGCTTCATCATCTCCCTAAAAATATAAACACTTCAATTTCTTTCTTATTCTGACTTTCAGAACATCATTCTGCCAATACCATGGGTCTCTCTCAGTTTTGTTTGTTTGTTTGTTTGTTTTTTGTTTTGCAAATATCTCTCCTTACACTCACCTCTTAAATGTTGTCATGCTTTACTTTTTTACCCTTTTCTCTATATAGTCCCCTTGAGTGGCATCAGAACACAGGTATCAGCATCACTTTCGTGCTCTCAAAACCTTTGTGTCCAATCAGTGCGAAGGTTAATATGGACCACCAACTGGAAATCACTTGTATGTTTCACAAACTCCTCAAAATCATGATGTGCAGAATTGAATTCTTTCCAGTCACAAGCTGTAACTGCAGAATCAGCTCAAAATGGTGCTATCCTGTTAATAAGATACTCAGTTGTTTTCAGAGATAACAGACCAAAACCACAAGTCATGCAGCTAAAGCATGTGCAGAGGAAAGAAATTTGGCCTCCATCTGCACCCAGAACCAGTCTCCCCTACTCCACAGAACCAAAGTCTCCACCTCCCCTCCCCACACAGAACCAAAGGATGAGGACGTAACTGAAACTTGAATACCAGAACCCTTTCAGAAGCCAGGGGTCTACTGTCCAGGAAGATCTGGTGTTGATGCCCATTTACCATAAATGGCCAAGTTTCAAGGCCCTCCAATTAAAAGCTGCCCTGCCAGCACTTTTCCCTATAACCCCTTAAAAACCTTTCACCTAGTCCAGTGATCGTGATGGATTTGAGAATTAGATCTTCCATCTTCTCTGTTGGTGCCTTCTTGATCAATAAACCTTTCTTATTCCAAACTTTGACGTTTTGAGTTTTAGCCTTTTGAAGCTTTGGGCACATGGACTTTAGTGCGGTAACAAAATTTTTCTTCTTCATGTAGTTCCTATCTCAGTGAATGAAAACAACTGATAACTGGTTACCCAAGTCCAGCATTCATTCTCAGTTCTTCCTTCTCCCATGTCCCCAGTCCTGCATCCAGTTGGCCACTAAGTTGAACGGCTTCTATTGTCTTTTTACCCACAGAACCCATCTCACTGCCAATGTCTTGGTCTAAACTCTTGTTGCTTCCTGCTTGGCTTTCTGTCATTGCATTCTCACTGATCAAGTCTACATTTTTACCTTGAAAACTTTTGTCAACCTTACTCCTAAACTTATATTCTAAAAACAGAAAGTATATAACATAGGTCAGTATTAATTTTTAATGAGTCAATTTAGCTTAGAAGGGAAAAAAAAGCAATTTATGTGCTTCGGTGATAACTTCCACTTGTTTTAAACTTGTTTTATTAAAGCTTGGAATTCTATTTAATTGGCACATAATTTAATTGCCACATAAGTTATTCAATTATATGCTATAAATGGAAAATGTTGTTTATAGGCAATCATATCTCTTTTGTTAAAATCTGGAATACTAGATCTTCCTCAATCTTGTGTTTATATGTAATTCTTTCAAGCTGATTATTTGTATTGTATGATTAAGTTATATCATATTTTAAACTGATTTTGTCATTGTTTATAAAGGGATTTGTGTGTGTGTGTGTGTGTGTGTGTGTGTGTGTGTGTGTGTTTTATTGTATTTCAGTAATTAATTCAGAAAGCCAAAATTTTAACCTAGTTTAGTAATGAAAACAAAGACCCAGAAGACCTGTGTTTCTTTATGGAAAGTACACTATCATGATCCTCACACATACAACTCATTTAGTCCAGCACGTCCTACTGTCCATTCTTCGCCTAATTCCAGCACATATTTTTGAAGGTTTACCTTAGGTATTACTTCTACTTGAAAGATGGTTCTGATCTCACTAACAGGTGAGAATGGCTTTTCTCCATGTTCCTTTAAGTAGAATAGTAATGTAGAGTCAGACAGAACTTGACAGAAAGTCTTTATCTTTCATTAGTGTGGCAACCTTGGAACTTAGTAGGCCTTCAGGTTCTTGGTTGAAAACTAGGGATAATATCAATACCTTCCTTATTGAGTTGTTATAAAAAGTATATTAGATAAGTCTTATTATGCCTTTGCATAATGTTTGACACATAGAAAAACTATTTTAAAAATTTAGCTTTCTTCTATTACGTATTCAATAAATATATGTTGAATGAACAAATGGATTACAATTACCTACTTTTTCCAACTTCATCAAGGTATAATTGACTACTATTATCTATTGACTCACTTGACTACTGCTGTATTTACCCAGGGGTGGGTCAGTGGTCTTTTGTCTCATGTAAGGTAGAGAACAGTAACTGCCATATACCAAGTAGTTGGTAAGTTGTAAAAAAAGCCTTAGTTTGCTATCAGGCTCAAAACTTTCATAAACAATTCAAATAAACATCATTCATTTAACAAATATTGGTTAAGCACCTACTTTAAACCAGTAATTGTCCTACAGGCAGGCTATACATCCATCACCATGTCTGATTTCATATTATTTGCATTTTAGTGGAGAGAGATGACAGAAAGCAAATAGACAAGTTAGTACATGGTATGTGGAATGATGCTAAGAGGTACACAGAGAAATAAAGCAGAGTAAAGTACAAGAGAATGGTAAGAGTTACTATTTAATATAGTGTAGTCAGAGAAGCCTCTCCATAAGGTGATCCTAGATACCTAAAGGAAATGAGGGAGTCAGTCATACAGATGATATTGACATAGAGCTTTCCAGGTAGAAGGAATAGCAAATGCAAAAGCCCTAAGGAAAGAGTGTGTATGGTGTGTTTCAGGAGAAACTAAGAGCTCCGACTGGGGTGGAGTGAGAGAGAGTAATACATGACATCAATGGGATAGCAGAGAGCCTTGTAGACACTGGAAATACTAGATTTTTAATCTGAGTTACATGGAAAAGGGTTTGGATACAGAATGAAAACACTGTTGTGTGAAGCAGAAAGTGGTTTATACAGAGAGGAAGTACTCAAACATCACCAGAAAATGAAAGAAGAATAGGGTCTAGTCTGGACCTCCAGGAATGACTCCTAGAACAAGCCTTTAAAGTGCCTGTCAAGGGGAGTTGCTGTCTTTGCACCTACCAAGAAGGTAGGGAATTAAAAGGACCACTTAGCGACAACCTAGGGATTAGCAAACCACCAGCAACACCATACCCACTTCTGCCACCCAAAGAGTTAGTGACTACACACCAGAGCATAAGCAGAAAATCCCAAGGACCCCACAATTCTACTTAGCAGCACAGTGGCCCAATGTCAGGAAGATGGCCCTGGTAACTTCCTTTGTTCAACTTGGGCTTGGGAGAACTTAATTTTAATACCACAAAAGTTGGCTTTCTAGCATTCATAATTGCAGGGAAGCAGACTGAGGCTCCAATAAATGCTGAGATCCAATCACTGGCTGTTTATTCCCTATCCACTACTGGTAGCCATAGGAAGAAATCAAGGAAATACATGATCTGTATTGAAATATTTTTTGTTGTTAAATTTATTGGGGTGACATTGGTTAACAAAAATTACATAGATTCCAGGCATACAATTCTATAGTGCATTGTCTACGTGTTGCATTTTATGTTCACCACCCAGAGTCAGTTCTCTTTCCATCATCAAATATTTGATGCCCCCTTTTGTCTCCCCCACCCCTCCCCACTTACTCTCAGGTAACCACTAAACTATTGACTGTGTCTATGAGTTTTTGTTTCTTTGTTGCTTTCAGTTTTATGTTGCACATATGCATGAAGTCATATGATTCTCGTTTTTTTCTGTCTGGCTTATTTTACTTAGCATAATGATCTCAAGTTCCATTCATTTTATCACAAATGGCAGTATCTCATCTATTCTTATGGCTGAGTAATATTCCATTGTGTATGTGTACCACAGCTTCTTTATCCAGTCATCTGTCAATGGGCACTTTGGTTGTTTCCATGTCTTGAACACCATGAACAGAGGTGCGATGAACATTGGGGTACATATGTCTTTGTGGACTATGGTTTTCAAACTTTTGGGGTAGATATCTAGAAGGGGGATTACTGAGTCATATAATAACTCTATTCCAAATTTTCTGAGGAAGCTCCATACTGCCCTCCATAGTAGTTGTACTAGTTTGCATTCCCACCAGCCGTGTTTAAGGGTTCTTTTTTCTCCACACTCTCTCTAGCACTTGTTATTCCTTGTCTTGTTGATAATAGCCATTCTAACAGATGTGAGGTGGTATCTCATTGTGGTTTTGATTTGCAAATGCATTGAATTTTAACAAGACCACTCTGGCTACCATATAGAGAATAGTTAATGAAAGACCACTAATGAGGCCATTGCAATAATCCAGTGAGAGATAGTGGTATTCTGTTGTACTCTTGTGTTAGAAGAAATGTTGTGATCTAGTCCAACTCAATGAACTGATGCCATTCATATTTATTTATTCAACAGTTTATGTATTTTATAATAAAATATTCTACATCTCAAATCTCAAGGAAATAAACGTGTGTGGTCTTATTGAAACTGGCTAAATATATCTGTAGTTAGTGAAAAATGTATGACTATATGAATCAAAACTTAATTTAAGTCATCTCCCTATGATGGCTACACACATCCAAAGATTTTAATAGTTTCTTAAGTTTTCTTTCATTCATTCACATCAAAAGAGAAATTACTTTATCTCTTATTTTGAATGCCCTTGGCTACATGTAAAGCATGTCAAAGCTTGTTGGAAAGCCAGTTATGGACAATTACTCCCTCACAGGCATGAATACCTTGCACATTTGCTTGTTTATCTGACCCTCATGAAAACTCATTATTTTATAGAGTGAGGTGTGACAGACATTCTGACAAAGAGATCAAGATAATGTAGCTATGATGTAGCCATGATAATGTAGTTCCATCCATTTTAGAGATCATTATGCTAAGTGAAATAAGTCAGACAGAAAAAAACAAAAACCGTATGACTTCACCCATATGCGGAATATAAAACTGAAAGCAACAAAGAAAAAACAAAAAAACAAACAAAAACATATGGACACAATCAATAGTTTAATGTTTATTTGGGGACAAGTGGGGAGGGGATGGGAAAAGGAAGAGAGAGTGGGAGAAGAGGGAGGGGGAGCTAAATATAAGGTGATGGAAAGAGAACTCACATTGGGTGGTGAACTTACTATGCAACAAATTGGTGATGCACTGTAGAATTGTATGCCTGAAACCTATGTAGTTCTGGCTAACCAGTGTCATCCCAGTAAGTCTAACAATAAAAAGAAAAAGATAATGTAGCCAAAGTGGTTTTCATAAAAAATTTGGAGTTACATTTTTTTAATTCTTGAAATTCTCTTTTATGTAATTCCAAAATACAAATAAATGCCACCTATTGACGTTTAAATTAACATCTGAAATACTTGTACATGTTGCAGCTATTAATTAGATGATTCAAGAGTATACTTCACAATAAACAACTTACTTTTTGATCATCAAATATTTTTATAGGTAAAAATAATTCAGCTTGCCTGCTTAATCACCATGGGATACATATTCACAGGTGATGATTGTAACTACATTACCTGGCAACATTAAGTAACTTTATGTTTGAATTTTTATTCTCCTTTGTGCTGCTTTTAGTCTATTCGATGCAAATTTTGTTTATGAAAGAATGCTGTCTATAATATTCTTGTAGAACCATAATATATGAAGTGAAACTATTTTTAAGGCTATCATATGTATGTGCACCCAAAAGGCAGAACTATATGAGGTCTTTCCAGAAAGTATCCAGGCATGTAATATGAACAATAGAGGCATTTATGACTGGAATTTTCCCAAGATCCCTCATATACAAAAGATATGTTACCTGATTTCTTGTTTCTTTAAATTTCTATAAGTTTTATTTTAATATTCCTGATTAAGGAAGGGACAGCATATTGTTAAGTAGTATGATATAAATGGTTATGTTATGCTTTAAAGTTATAAAGTTATGTTTTTATATTTAAAAAAGATGAATTAATCTCACACTTCAATTGTCGCAGGTAAAATATGTTTAGTAAAGAAGAGATTTTTACTAAATGTGTTGTTCATTTCTAAAATGTTTTTTACACTCATGGTTTGGACTATTGTTTATCTGGGATGTCCAACCTTTTCGCTTCCCTGGGCCACATTGGAAGAAAAAGAATTGTCCTGAGCCACACGTAAGATACATTAACACTAATGATAGTTGATGAGCTGCAAAGAGGTCCATATAATTTTCATAATATTTTAAGACAGTTTATGAATTTGTATTGAGCTGCATTCAATGCTGTCCTGGGCTGCAGGTTGGACAAGCTTAGTTTAAGTGGATGTAATGTACATGTTACATGTACACATACATATTAATATATGTGTGTGCATATATGTAGACACATTGTGTATACATGTATATGTACATATGTATTTTTTAATAAACTGGTCTATCCACGGAAGGCAAGGGGTTTGTATTACATTTTCATACTTATATCTGTCATGGTAGCTTGTACAGACCCAGTAAATATTTGTTGAATAAATGAAGGTAAGTGAATGTCCTTACCATAATGTAGTCCTTAGGTTTATTTTGACAGCAAGGGGAGTCATGGCCTCTTTTGCATTATATTTAATGTTTCAATTTATAATTATAGCTTTTTACTTAACAATTTTAACCTTCCTTTGAAAAACATTTCAGTGATTCAAATTTCCCAAGGACCTTGGGTGTGTTTTCATGGGAGTGTTTAAGCACTGTTGCTACAAATTGGTATCTCTGGGCCCAATTTGGTTCCAAATTGCAATCATTAAATGTTTCAGGTGTGATCAATATTTTTTGAAAGTCTCCAAATTTAATTCATAAAATTACATGCTTGGATTGTGGGGCCATTATGCTCTCATAGGAAAAGAAATATTTTAATTCTTTCCTAATACCACATACAAAGAAAAGGAAGGTATCTATTATAGCACATTAAAAGGTAAAGCTTTCTTTGTTTAAGGAAAAGAAATGTTCCTTTTGTTTTTATATAAAAGCCATAGAAACATAAAGTAGCTTTAAAAATCTTTGTTTCTCAGATTCCAATTCCAAACAAGCTGTAATATTGGCTGATGCTCTTTCTTGGAACACTTTCTCCCCTGTCCAGCCCCACATTTTCTGTCCCATTGCAGGCACTCGTCTTTCTAGAGCTCTTTTAACAGCTTCCTACCTTACATTCCTAGTCTTAACCAGTCTTCCTCCGTCAGCTGCAACTAGGGGGATTTTTCTAGGGAAATCTGATCATATCACTGTCATGCTTACATCTTCCCATGGGTGCCTGAAGCCCAGATCACGAAACCCACACTGCTTAGTTGAGCTTTCAAAGCCCTTTTGGGTTGGGGCCCTCTCCATCTCTCTAGCCCCATCTCTCGCCATGGTCTGTTCTCCAGGTGGACTGAAAAACTTTCTGGTCCATAAACACATGGCCTCTCAGCCTTATGCACATGCTGTTCCTTTTGTGTCCATTGTTTGGCACCAGTTCCCTCTTCACGTCTTACTTCCTACCTTACTGTCTTGCAACACCTACACATTCTTCAAGTCCTCAGCCCTCCCTGTGAGGCCCTCCCTGATCTGTGAGAGCAACTTGCCTCTGTGGGCCTCTGTAGTATCTTCATTGAACTCAACGCAATAACAGCGCTGACATATTGGGTTGTAACCTCTCTAGGAGTATATGTGTAAACAGAGATATTTCTTCCCCAGGAGGTGGTTAGATTCCAAATGTAAGGATCATACCTTGCCCTATAAGTAGTTTCAATGACAGAGTCTGAGACATACTAGGTATTCACAAAAGATAGGGATAAAATCTATCTGGGAGCAAGAACCATTGTCTGAATTACTTTTTGCTTCTGTTGACAAAATGCAGTTTGTTTCTTACCAGAAGATGTCACCCTAGCTCTATGTTTTCAGCACTGCTTTGGCTTTTCAGCTTTGCTCTAACATATTAATTGGGTTGTTATGGGAAGGAGATGATAATTTAGGCACTATTTACAGAATAAAACTGATTTAACCTTCAGTTTTTCTGTGAACATTTTTTTCAAATGTAGTGTTCCATCTGAAATTGCCAAAGTAAAAAGGAAGACTTCAAATTTAAAAAATGATTAAAGCAAAATAAAAATTCAAGAGAGGAGATCAAGTTAAGAACACAGGAAAAATGTGAAGCAAAAAAATTAGCACCTCAAAATGGTAATGGCACAATACTAACTACAGCTACACAACTGTTTCTGTCTCATAAGCAAAATGCAAATCGTGTTTGGTATTTGAACAAAAGTTTTCAAAGGAAAAATGAAGCCCAGAATGAAATGGGCCTTGTTTGTAGGGTGTCTTTAACTTTGAAGAGCTCAAGATCCTGTATAAAGAACTTTAGGAGTTCCCTGGTGGTGTAGCGTCTAAGGCTTTGGCGCTGTCAACACTGCGGCCTGGGTTCGATTCCCAGCCAGGGAATTACCCACATTAAAGAAAGAAAGAAAGAAAGAAAGAAAGAACTTTTAATCATGGACCTATGAACGTTATACATGTAATACATTTACAAACTGAGAACGAAGGGAAATGGAGACACAAACAGGAAAGGAAACACAAGGAGATGATGAATGATCCTTGAAGGTATGAAAACATAGCGGTGAAGAAAATTCTAAAAATAAGGTAGATAGTGGCCAGGTATGCTTGCTGAATATTTGCAACTCAGAGTAGTAAAGGAGATGGAGAGTTTTAGAATCAGACGACCCAAGTTATGGATTCTAAAATGTACTAGCTGTATTACCAAGAGCTATATATATCTGACCTCTCAGATGGTTTGTATTTTCAAACATAAAACCAAGCCTTTCTCCAAATGGTGTTGTGAGGGTCAAATAAAATAATGCATGTAAACATACCACATTTTACTGTGTATAATTTGCGTTTTTTGGCCAAATTTGTAAGTGAAAAATAAGGATACACATTATACATAGGTAGTACAAATTCTGTATCTATATAAATGTTTTCAATTCTTTTATTTATGCTTATGAGTTAAAAAGTGTAACTCTAGAAATTTAAAAAATTAAAATGGAAGATATTTTTCCCCAGATGGTTTGGGCCAAAAACATGCATTATACATGGGAGCACATTATACATGATAAAATACGTTACTTTATGCTCTTTAAAATACTGTACTAACATGAAATAGTATTAGAGAAGAAAAGATAACATTTACTGAGCATCTACCCTGTGGAGGGTAAGTGCTGAGCACTTTACGTTAAAATTCTTTCTATGTCTTCTAAGATTCTCTCCTAGACAATGAATTGCAACCACAACTTCCTCTATCCTGCATCCCCTCTCTTTCTTGGCTCTGTCACCATGTTCCAATGAATATCTCTCAATATGAAATTTATAGATATTACTATCCATCCCTAAACATTGAAGGATCTTCATGAGAGGTGAGCTTTACTGAAACTGTCAGTTTTTGGCTCCAGCTGCCTTGTGGTAGTGAGAGTTTGTGCTTCTAAGGAAGCTCTGGAGATGTTTGCCAACAAATTTCTGGTGGGAGCTTTCTTTTGAAGGAAAAAGATGTGAAATAATTCGTTATCAGATCGAGATCACATATGAGGTCTGACAATTAATTTTGCGAACTTTCCCACATTTGCTTTCATTGGTAGCACTGTACAAACAACTTGGTAAGGTTTCATTACCTTGGTATATCTGTGTTGCACAGCTGTGTTCATGTTGATGTGTGGCAGTGTCTTGCGAGTAGCATTATTATTCTTTTGTTTTGTTTTTTTGAGTTCATTATTGTTGCATGTTTTTGTGTGCTGTTGTGAGAAAGTTGGAGCTTGAATTAGAGCAATGAACAAACATTAAGTTTCTCGTTAAACTTGGCAAGAGTGGAAGTGAAATCAGGGATATGTTAGTCCAGGTTTATAGGGATAATGCCATGAAGAAAATAGCAGAGTACAAATGGATTAAATGTTTTTCTGTGGGAAGAAAAAGTGTCACTGATGAAGAGAGGTCAGGGCAGTTAGTAAAGAGCAGAACTCATTAAAACATTACAAAAAATTCTGGAATTGTACATCAAAATCATCGGCTGACTGTGAGAAGCATAGCAGATCAAGTAAACATCGGTAGAGAAACAGGAAAATCTTAACTGCAAATCTTAGCATGAGAAATGTATGTGCAAAAGCAGTCCCAAAGGAGCTCACCAATGAATAAAAGCACAGTTGAAATTTGCCAAGACGTTTTGGAGACAAAAGACGATGTTTTGCACCATGTTATCCCCGGTGATGACACATGGATGTACCAATAACGACCCTGAAACAACACATTAAAGTGCACAGTGGAAGTCAGCCAATTCTCCACAACCTAAAAAGTTCCATCAGTCCAAATCAAGAGTCAAGTTGATGTTGCTAACCTTTTTTGATATCAGGAATTGTTTATTATGAATTTGTACAAACTGGACAAACAGTCAACCAAGTTTACTATTTGGAAGTGCTGAAAAGGCTGAGTGAAAAAGTTAGACAAAAACGATCTGAACTTTTCACCAACTCAAGCCTCTTGCATCATGACAATGCACTAGCTCACATGGCACTGTTTGTGATGGAGTTTTTAGCCAGTAAACAAATAGTTGTGTTGGAACACCCTCCTTATTCACCCAATCTGGCCCCCCCATGACTTTTTCTTTACCCAAATATAACAGAAATATTTTCATTTTGATGACATTCAGGATGTCAAGGGTAGTATGAAAATAGTTCTGATGGCCATTCCAGAAAAAAAATTGCTTTGAAGGGTAGACTAGGTGCTGGCATCTGTGCATAGCTTCCCAAGGGAAGTACTTCAAAGGTGACCATAGTGATATTTAGCAATGAGGTATGTAGCACTTTTTCTAGGACGAGTTCACAAACTTAATTGTCAGATCACATATACCTCTTAAGCCCTCCTTAAGTGGATAGATGAGACTTTTCTTTTTAATTCCAAGTTTTTTTTTTATTACAGGGTGAAAACAATTTTGGAAAAGGACATTTTGGGACAATAGGAATAACCTTGCCCTGGGTGTGCTCTCAGTAAATGTTTACTAAATAAATTAAAGTTAGTCACTTTTCTTGGAACTATCAACCATCTATTTCTAGGGTTATTAATAGGAATACATGCACAGAATTAGTTATCTAGTATTAGAATTTGTGATTTCCATTCCGGAAATAATGAATTTGAACGGGCAAAATAGGTTTTCTTGCATGTACATACTTTTGGATGGTTTGGAATTAAGAGTGTTAGTATTCTCATGAAGTTTACATGGGCTATGTGAAAAATAAGTAGCGAAAAATAAAATGGTGAGAGAAAGGAAATAATAAGATTTTATTCAGGTTAAGGTGTAGAAAGCAAACCCTAAAGCACTGTATGTCCTCAATTTGATCCTAACACTCTCTTTTTTTATTTGTCCTTGGCTTTTATATAGATTATATTTGAGGTATTTGCTGCTAAAGAAACCAAACTGCAAAAAATTAAACTTTTCATCCTAAAAAATACATAGACGTTTGGATCAGTATCACACGAACACTATATTAGCAATCTATGCAGTAGATTATAACTTCTATAGATTTTCTTGTGCACTTCCATAAAACTTCATTATTTCCATGGCTGTTGAGCTGAGACAGCCATGGAAATAATGCCAATTACTAAAAAAGGAAGGTCAAATATTATGTCAATTGCCTATGAGTAGCTCTATTCCTTCACAAATTTGCCAGTGCTGCTATTTGATGTTTTGTACACAATGGAATTAATAATATACCAGGAGGAAATGGTAATGAACTAAATTTTACAGCCACAAAGGAGATTGGACAGCAGGACCATCTTGCACTTTAGTCTTTATCTGTAATCTGATGCTTTATCACCACAAATCCTATCTGTCAAGTTCCCTCAAATAAGCTGGATTTATTAGTACAGGTCGTTACTCCTTGTTCTGATAATGAGCTCCACTACTGGTGGTTACTTGAAGGACCACAGAAAGCAAAACAGACGACCTGTCGTTAGATAGCAGGCTACACAGGCAGCAGGAATTGAATATGGCTTTTAACTCCACATCATTGATGGCAATTTTTTGTTACTTGTCTGATTTGCCTGAAGCAACTGAAAACATCACCATAGGCCAATTCAGGGTAATTGGCAGCACGTGCAGTGGTGCCAAATTTGAGAAATGATTGACAATTAGACATATCTACTCAGATGTATGATCCTCCAGTTCATAGTCATTAGCACCCAGTCACTCAGGGCTGGCCTGCCCCAAAGACATTAATAGAGACCAGCCATCTAAGACCAAAGACCTCAGGGAGGAGCAGCAGCACATTCTCACCCAGGTGTTCACCATTCTTGTTGCAATTGACCACCCCTGCACAGGAAAAGCTAGGTGGCTTAGGGTCTATTGATGACCTTGTTTGACACCCATTTGTGTGCAGGGGCAGTTCATGCTGGCCACCATCTGGCCTAACTTGGCCAGCCACTTCATCATGTGGCTGCCTCTCCATGATGATGGATTTCTTTGAATAGCCTGAGTGTGTTGAGCATTAGCTAAATAAGTGAAAAACAGTATATAAGCCCCGATGTTGCTCATCACATTTCTTTTCAATCTAGAAAATCATCAAGACTGTCTCTTTGTGACTTATCTATCATTTTAGGGAATACATGTGATTATAAAATCAATTATTATAATATCTGTATATTATATCTATAATTTTTAACAATTTAATCATATCTTAAACTCTGTTCTTTCTACATTTATTCTTCTAAAAAAATTTTTGTCTTTCTAGTGCTCTATTGTTTAATCAAACTTGTATCAAAGCTAAAATTCATATGAATGAGCAGTCAGAGTTCCCATCTAAACGCAGGGCTGATGTCAGATGTGCTATGAACTGATGGATTATATCTTAGTTGGGGAAAGACAATATTATGCAGCAAATAGTACTTTTCCCCTAGTCTGAGGAAAAAAATATCCAAAGAATTAAAACATGCATGGGAGTTTCCTGATGATCATTCCCAGTTTCTGTCTTCACTAAACTTTCTAAAAACTCTTTCTAAAAGCTTCCAGAGAATGTCTCTCTCTTATCAAACTTGACCTTGAGAATTTTCATTTACCCTTTGGGAAAAATCTACTCCCCAACTACAGGGCCTGGAATTGCCCAAGGATCTAGTGGCCTTGCCAAGTGTGTTATTCAGAGGACAGAGGAGCACCCATGAGCTCCCACAGGGCATTGCAGGGTTGCCTCTAGCCTTTCAAATCCTGTAGAGCAAGTTGGAGGAGTTACCCTAACGGAGCTTTCTTTAAATCTTCCCACTAGTATAGTCATCCATACTTTTCTTTATCTTCTGTTACCTAACAGGTTTCTGCTGGCTCACATGGAGACGTAAATGTGTGCATAAACTTCCCACCCAGTTTTCTCTAAGGGACAAGCTTTCCTTTTCAGACAAGTCATAAACTGGAAACCAGTGGCCAGAATTCTACCACAGATAATTTTTGTTTGGACTGAATAGTTCTAAAAATTGGAATATTTCATAAAAAACTTCTGTTCTCTTAGCGTCTTTGGAAAAATAAGATGTAGCAATTCCTGAAGGCAACTAAGAGCTGAGCTCTTGAGCTCAGCTTTAGGCAGGCCTTGTGATGTTGTGTACTACAGGCCTGTCACTACCCCTTGTCTTATGTTTTTCTTCCTCCTTTGGGTTTTGAATCCTGATTTAAGACCATAAAAAGGCAGAAAAATATTCCAGAGCAGGTATCTTTCTCACAGTAGAGTTAGCAGAAGTCATTCATATACACAGCAGAGTTAGGTTCTGCATTCTTACTCTTCTCAAATTGTGATTCCTGGGTCTTCCAGGAATAAAAAATGAAACCTTTACTTTATATTAAACCATATGCTTTCTGTGGCTGTTTGTGTAGCTACACAAGACTTGACAGAAACTTTGAAATTGCCACATACAAGGATTGGGTCAAGCACCTAATGTAAGGCCTCAACCATCTTCCAAAAGGGTGGCGAAGGGATCTCCTTATTCCAGGGTGGTTAGAGGTTAAAAGGGGATCATCATAGTCTCTATACTTTTAACATCCTACGGTCACAGAGGAAGCTTTATCATCTAGTTAGTTCAATATAACTCTGTATGAGGATCTTCTCTAGAACATGGGCCATATCTACAGATAAAGAACTCTAGCGTCAAACATTGCCCATTCCATTTTTGGGCATATCCTCCATAACATGGATGTCAAGTATGACCTTTCTCATTGAGTTGCTACAATAGGATTTCTAATTGTTTGATTCTGGAAACTTTTTCCTTTTTATTGAGCCAAAAATCATTTTATAACTTCTCCTAATGATCTCCAATGAAACTTCTCAATCTCTTCTCTCTTCTGCATAAAATCCTTTCAAATATTTGATGACCCTGATATTTTCCTTTTTCTTTATTGTTAGACTTATAGGGATGACATTTGTTAACAAGAATTACATAGATTCCAGGTGTAAAATTCTTTTTTTAATTATTAGACTTATTGGGGTGACATTGGTTAGCAAGAATTACATGGGTTCCAGGTGTACAATTCTATAGTGCATCGTCTACGTGTTGAATTATGTGTTTACCACCCAGTGGCAGTTCTCTTTCCATCACCATATGTTTGGTTTCCCCCTCCCTCCTCTCTCATCCACTCCTTCTTCTGCCCGTTTGCCCCCGGGTAACCACTAAAGTATTGGCTGTCTCTATGAGATTTTTTGTTGTTGTTGCTTTCAATTTTATATTCCACATACAAGTGAAGTCATATGGTTCTTTGTTTTTTTTTGGTCTGGCTTATTTCACTTAGCATGGTATTCTCGAGGTCCATCCATTTTGTAGCAAATGGTATTTCATCTTTTCTTATAGCTGAGTAATATTCCATTGTGTATATGTACCACAGCTTCTTTATCCAGTCATCTGTTGAAGGGCACTTTGTTTCCATGATTGGACACCATGAACAGGGGTGCGTTGAACATTGGGGTACAGAAGTCTTTGCGGACTAAGGGTTTCAAACTTTTAATGATGACCTTGATACTTTTCATGTCCTATTGAAATTAGTTTAAACATCACCAATTATTTCAATGTTTTTTTTCTTTGAAATGGTTTCCAAATCACTGTTTTAATAAACTTATACTTGATATTGCGTCATTACAAAGAGGAAGGAAATGGTGGTGAGAGAGAGCTGTAAATGTATTGATTTCTCTGTTACTACGTTCATCTGCCATGGCTGAAGGGAACACTGTCCCCTTGCCTTAAACGAATAAAGAGGACTTTTAGAGCTAAACTCAGAGAGCTTGGGGCTTGCCTGTGAATTTGGAGAATGTAGTAACTGGTAAGTACCTGAACTATAACTCTATCATGTGGGCACAGTGTTCCAGATGTGATTAAATCAGTGAACTTGAGCTGAACAAGTAAGAATTTGTACATCTAAGAATGTAAACCAATATCACATTGATGTTTTTAGTTGCCATGTCACAAAATAACCTTATATTGAGTTTCCAAGCAACCATTCAGGTCTTTCTTATATGAACTGCAATTCGGTCAGATATCTTGATATTTTATATGAGCAAATAATTTCTTTTTGAGGATAAATCAGACTCAACTTGCTACAGAGGCAGCATTACTAAATGTGGATTTAGAATGCTTTGATTTTTCTCATTTTGTCTATTTGGTTGGCCAAACCATTAATCTCTCTGAGCCTCAATTTTCTGATCTGTACCATGAGAATAATAACACCTCTCCCTACACCAAAATGTGAGAATTTATTGAGATAATGTGTGTGGACGCTTAGCATATAGGAAGCACTCAATAAATACTAGTTCCCTCTCTGCCTCCTTGATGATGACCTCAATTTGTGGTTTTGCTCATCCCCAGACTCCCTGTAGGTGACAGTGTAACACAGGTGCTCAGAGCTATTGTTAAAGTGGTGTCACCATTTACTAGCACGTGACTTTCGACAAATTATCCCAATTTCCTGTTTCTTAGCACCTTTCTCTGTAAAAAGGGAGGAAATAATGTATTTACGTATAAGATGAGACATGACATGTAAAACATTTAGCACAGAGCCTGACACAGCATGTGTTCAGTAAATTTTTTCAATTGTCATTATTGCTGCTGTGACTATATTAGAGTTTCTTATTTGATTTGATGACAAGGCCTATAACCATTTTTCAGAAATCTGGACAAAAGGTCTGTATGAAACCCCCTTAATCTCTGAGCTTACTTAGGGGATGACTAAAGCACTTTTGAGTTGGTTAGTCTGAATTTTCAGCAGTGGAGTTTAGAGGGAGGAATGGCCACAGAGTGCCATTTTTGACTCTTTCATTCATTTTGACCCACATTTCCTACAAAAATCTCTTGCCAATTCCTCTGAGATATATTCTCTCCAAAATTCTATCACTTTTCTTTCTTCCATCAGCCTTTTATTGAATTAACTAAAGAGCAGTTGGGTTCCTTTGAATTCACTCCCCTCTGTGTTGGTCCCCCTACTAACACATTGTTTGCTCTCCTCCCTGGTATCGCCTATATTTCCTGCTGTGCTGCATCCCCCTACCTCACTGCACTGTAGGAGACAACCTGAGTTATTAGCAGGTAAGATGCAAAGAGATGGAAAGAAGTAAATATAGGTTTGTCCTGTTAAAATTTGAGATTTAGGATGTAATAATGCTCAATAACCTGTTTATAATGAAGAACTCCTTATATACTTAAAAAAAAAATCATAAACCTAATGTTTTGAAAAATATTATATTTTTATTCAAGAATGATAAATAATGTCTTTCTATATGAAAGCCAAATATATGGAGAGGACTCATAAATTCTGATAACTAAGATAAAAAAGAAAACTGTTATTTTTATTTAGCTTTGGCCATCTTTCCTCTGCAAACATTTTTCCCTTTCTTGGACTTGTGGAAATCCTGAGAATAGCTTGCAAATCTGTATTATTACCTTAATAACCCTTAAGAAATTGGTAATCCCAGATTAGGAATTGCTGGGAATAGTGGAAGGTAATGACTTAAAACTCTAAATAATTTATTCCCTTTTTATTTGTCCCCTTAATGTTAAGATCTTTATCTTAATTACTAATATGTTGTAACTAAGTTCTCACTTGTTCAGAGGTGAATTAGGTACTTTTAGAAGAGGAGGCATGGTGGAAAAAACAAGAGTTATAGATCTGGAAGATCTGGTTCTTCTATTCAGAACTTGGTTGACCTTCATTAAGCTAGTAAACCCCTTTAAAACTTGGTTTCATCTATAACAAGATCAATAACACCTAAATTCTGAGACTGGTGTCAGGATAAGTGATGACATATGTAAAGCAGTGGTCCCCAACATTTTTGGCACCAGGAACTGGTTTTGTGGAAGACAATTTTTCTGTGGAAGGTTGCAGGGAGCTGAGGGATGCTGTTGGGCAGTTTACAGTAGGGTTTATGCTCCTATGAGACTCTAATGCTATAGTTGATCTGACAGGATGCGGAACTCAAGCAGTAATGCAAGAGATGGGGAGTGGCTGTAAATACAGATGAAGCTTTGCTCGCTGGCCTGCTGCTCACCTCCTGCTGTGTGGCCCACTTCCTAACTGGTCTGTGGCCCAGAGGTTGAGGACCCCTGATGTAAAGGGA
Source organism: Lyroderma lyra (assembly GCA_004026885.1). NCBI lineage: Eukaryota > Metazoa > Chordata > Mammalia > Chiroptera > Megadermatidae > Lyroderma > Lyroderma lyra. The sequence goes on along the minus strand of PVJL010001157.1, from coordinate 142,757 downwards.
AGATAGTGACTGGCACAGCATAGGTAGTGATTAAACTATAGTTATTATTATGAGGATGAACAAGTTATCATTTTCTAAATGCTTACTATATACCAGGCCCTCCTCATTTTCTGATGAGACGACTTAAGGATTGGAGACTGTGAGTAGCTTTCCCAAAGTCACATAGCTATTATACGGCTATACTCACTACTATAGGCCAGGCTTGCTGTGATAACCAATAACTCCCAGGTCTCAGTGGCTTGAGACAGCAAAGGCTTGTTCTGTGTTTGTGTTCACATCCCTCATTGGTTTGTGGGGGGCGCTCATTCATGTTGTCTTCACTTGGAAGGACAAACTGAGGAGACCATCACCAGCTGGAATGTAGCCTATTGCTGGAGCCAGGGAAAGAGAGATGGAGAATCCTGAAGGAGCTTTTAAAAGATTCTACCCAGAATTGACACGCATCATTTTTCACTCACATTTTATTGGCCAGAAGTTCGATAGCCATGCCTACCTTCAAGGTGATGGAGGCGTGCAAGCCTCTCCTGTGACTTTAAGTGGAGAAGAACCAGATATTGGTGCATGGTAACACCTTCCACAATGACAAATTCCCTTTCAACTTCTATCTCTGATTTACATATGGACAAAATAGGGAAGTCAGAGCATCTCATATCTTATTAAACCAGTTTTTTTTTTATAACATGACCTCATTGGTATGCCTGAAGAAAATTCTCACAATTTAAATATCACACATGTGTAACATTCAATTTTAAGTGCAAAGTCATGATGAAAAGCAAAATGAAGGGGATTTATAGTTTTCCTACTTTTTGTAATCATAAATAATTGAAACTAAGTACGTTAGATTTAAGATTTTTCCTCCTTTTTTGTCACTCATTTTCCTTTTAAGTCACTAAAGCTGTACTTCTCCTCTTGACTGCTTCTCACCGATTACTTAACACTCCTCCATATCACAGCACACTTCAGTGTGAACAGCTTTGCTTTTTTCAAACTCTTTGACTTGCAGCTGAGGAGGTAGCCTCAGTTGCTGTGTATGATCATGGACACACGAAGGGACAAGGCCATGAGATTTTGTGCTTCTGTTTCTAATGTTGCACAATGTCAGCTCATCAGAGCACTTTTCCTGTATCTCCACCAGACTGACCATTTATCTCAGGGATAACAGTTCCCTATGGTGATGCCTGGCACTGGTGCAGACAATAAACTCTGTGGTCATGATTCCTTCTCCTCAATCCAACTGCAGAGTCTGACGTGGCCTTTATCCAGTGGTTACAAAACTGTCCATTTCTCAAGGACACACCAGATACGTTTTTCTAAATAAATTAGTAGAGCTCAGGAGCTCATGGTTTGGTGTTTTAATCTGCCTACCTACTGATTTATTGTCACTGCTTCTGGTTTTCCCATAGGTGACCAGCAGATAATCTCTCCAGCCCCCACTCCAGATTGGTATTTTTCCCTCTGCATGTTCTTTGATGCTTGGTCTACCCTTCCTTTTTTTTTTTGTTTGTTTGTTATTTAGTCATAATAGGAAAGTCTCATTAATTTAGAATTTGTGATCACTCCAATGATGATAAAAATTCTCTTTTTAACCTTTGTGCTCTTGGGGAGTAAGTGTTGGTGAAGAAATTACTAGTGAATGCATACTCATGTTCTTCTAGGGGTGCTTATTTATATAAAACTAATATGTTAATTATAAAAATCTTTTATCAATATCCATTTCTAAGGACCTTATCAGGTGGCACTTCTTTAATCTGGTTTGGGTTACAATATGAAATTGTAAGTAATAAAGCTATGTTTTTATTTAAAAATAGAAACTATATATTTCAGATGGTTTATTTTATGCACCTATCACTACTTCCCATGTGAGCAATCCCAGTCTTCTGCTCAAAGCCGTGTATCAACAGCAACATAAGTTTAAGAAGTGCCATGTTTTTGTGTAATACCATCTAATTCAAGGGCTCACAGTTCCCCCTTTATTCTTCTAGCTCTAGAGAGGAGGAGAACAAGACAATTCAGTCAGCAATTTAGATGCCAGAATTCTTGAAGATCAGGGCTGTTCTTCTTCCATTGAAGAGCCAATGCCAGTGTCATTTTAACCAAATGAAGCTGTAAAACTTTTAGAAATGGTTGCTCTTAAGGGTGAGAAAATGTGGAATATTCTATTTATTCAGTCAGAAAACAGATGTGTGGTAATCAATGAAATTTCTGCTCTTTGGTTTCTTCACCCCAGCCACATTATTGAGTCACTGTGTAGGGGAAAATTTGGGAGGACAGTTGGTACGACCAAGAACAACTTTCCCTGAGATCAGTAACCTTATAGCTATTACTGTCTCTATGTGTGGTTTTGCTTCCTTACCTCTGGGAGGTGGGGAGGAAGAGAGAAAAGCATTTAAAAGTATGGGTTCTGAAATCACTGAGAATGAGAATCTCAGCTGTGCCGTTCAGTAGATGGCATTTAACTTCTTTGAGCCTCTGCTTCTTCATCTGTAAAATAGTGGTAAATATAACACCCACTTCACATAGTAAAGTCAATGGATAGTGTCTAATATTCGGATAGGTGGAGCCTGCATGGAGCTCTGAATGCTGCAAGTATGTCTCTCTGTCTCATGTCAAACAGTAGTGTCAGCCATTTGCATCTATTTAAGAAACATTGCTTCAAATAAACAAACCTAGTTTCCCATTGTCTCAGGTCATTATAATGGCTCTGCTCTGTTCCTCCCCTAAAAATTCAATGCTTGTGGTTTAGAAGGCAATTTTGACTAATAGTGGACAATCACAGACATACATGGTGAGCTTGTTAACATCTAACAAATTCACTGATACATGGGTGGGGCCAGAGCCAGAGAAATAATTATTTATGACTCTTATGTTACCTTCTTCTCATTCTCTCCTCCAACTGGAGTATCCAGGAAAATGTGGATTACATGCCTTGTATCATTTATTCAATAAACACTTACTAAATACTTCCTAAATTCATGATGTTGGATTGGCACGGAAGGAGAGAGCAGAAACTTAGCCTGGGGTTGGAGGAGATAAGACACGCAGAGAAAACAAGAGAATAGGCAGCATATACAGACAATACACATTAGAAGAGGAGGTGACCCCGCAGCAGTGGTTTGGCACACCCAAGCTCTGTTCAAATCCCATTTCCTTAAGGAAGCTATTATCTCCCACCTCTTCTCCTTGTTCTCTTGCTTTTGTTCTGTTCCAAATCACAACCTTCATTAATGTTTGGGCTACAGAAACCAGGACAGGGTCTACAGGTACTGAGTTTACTGTCAGCGTGAGAGGCTTCCAGCGGGGGAAGACATGGCTCTCCCCATCAAGCCCCCTCTACCTGGCCAACTCACACACACCTTTTAAGGCTCATTGTAAGCACTGTCTCTTCTGTGAGTCTGTCCTGACTTTCCTGGACAAATATTTCAGGGTAGAGATGGGGAACGTATTTACCAGTAAAATAATTATTTGAAAAAAATAAAAACACAAATATCCTTTATTCTCTTTGCAGCCTCTAAGCTTCTCTCTTCTCTTCTCCATCATGGTCAGTCCCTTCCCTCTCCTGCTGTAGAATCCCTGGGAGAGGAGGGTGAGGAATAATCAGGGTCTCCAGGCTAGAGGAAATAATATGTCCTTAGTGAGAAGGGATGTTGAAAATCACAGAATGAATACATGGCTGGAAATGGTGAGAGATGGGAGTAGGATAGGAACACTAGTCAGAAGGCACCTCTGTATTGGGCCTTATACGTACTTCCATCACTCTAGTTGTCATTCTCTGTCTGTGTGTCTATATAGACTTTAAGCTTAAGGACAGATAGGAGTTCTGTTCATTAGTGAGACCTCAGGCATAGTAAATACCATTGATTTCCCATGACCACTAAATAAGTTCTTTGCTGCTTTCCAACTGATCTGTCTGCAGCTTCTATCCAACTCAGAAACAGGGATAGAAGAATATGGAGACACTTTTCCAATCCTGATTACTCAGCACTCAATTAGGGATTTGTAACAGAACAACCTGTCTATTGTATATGAGCTTTCTTACACCGAATACCATGCTTCTCTAAATGGTTCACTAGAATTAAGCTAAATAGTTTGGTTTACTGAGGAAGGCTAGAAAACAATTCAGGTTTGAAGCTAAATCCTTGTGCATTTGCTCTTCAGTTTTCAGCTTTTCAATGTTACAGCTCTGAGCAACCCAAGCTAATGTTGGAGGATTTAAGGTACTAGGAAGCTCTCTTGTAAACTTACCATCTGCATAACTGTGTTCTTTTGAAATGCTTACATTATTTGCTTTCTACTAGGGTTGATGAAAGAAGGTAGCCTTGTGGTACATCAAGTCATCATGCATATATGTTATATCTGAGAAGAAAGTTTTGATGACTTGATCTTTATTCCCTCTGGAGAAACTTGTGTCTCTTATCTATTTAGTCAGGCTTTCATTTGTTTACTATGTGAAAAGTAACACTATAGGTGCTGGGGATAAAAGGGTGAAACATGTAGTTTCTGTTCTTATAAGGGAAAATTATCTCTCAGATTGCAGTCACAAGCTAGGCCAGGGGTCAGCAAGCTTTTTCTGTAAAGGGTCAAATAGTAAATATTTTAGAGTTTGTGGGCCATAAGGTCACTTTGTAGCACAAAGCAGCCATAGATAATGCATAAACAAATGGGTATGGCGGTGTTCTAATAAAACTCTATATATGATATGGAAATGTGAATTTCATGTGATTTTTATGTGTCATACACTATAAGTATTATTGTTTGTTTTTAAATTTTTTTCCAACCATTTATAAATGTAGCAACCGTTCTCAGCTTTTGTACTATACAAAAACAGGCAGGAAGCTGGGTTTGGCCCGTAAGCCATAAATTACCCAACCCTGACCTAAGAGATGGTCACTGGTAGGTTAGATGTGAGATTCCTAAGTCTAGCTCCTGATCAATCAAAGCAGAGATCCAATCAGCATCATAAGAGTAATCCTTGTCTTTTCTTCCCTCCTACTTCTATCAATCTACTGGCCCTAAACCCCAATTCCATGGGTCATTTTACAAAACAGAAATATTTTATAAATTTATGATACTACAGCATACATCTGGGGACTTGTTTTCCTGAGAGAAAATAAAAATGACTCTAGTGACTATTTGGTCTCTGAAACAGTTTAATTTAGTTTTTTTTTCCCTATCTCCATACAAGAAATTAACATAAAAATTCCTTCTGGCTAAATTCCCAATACATTTTCACAGTGAGCATTTTCTGAAGTGAAAATTAGTAGCTTCCTTGCAGTTTTCATCAGGGATGTGAAATTGTGCAGCTCACAGGGGTGGAGAACTCAAACCCATTTATGAATTAATGCATGCTGCTATGGGTACCTCACTGTCTGCTGAGTGCCGAGGATTTATTTCTACAGAATCCTGAGCATCTATATTGTATGTTTTCATTTCCTTTCTCATTCCACCAGTGAGAGAATATCATCTTCTATTTGCACAAATGAATTAATTTATAACAACTTGTACCTATATAGGATTATATTATTTACACCATCCTTAGGGGTTGGCAACACTTGGGCAAATTATGTCTTCTCCATAGTCCCTCCTCCCTCCTTCCCAATTTTTATGCAGGTGACATCTAGTTACAATGAGCATTAAGGACACTCTCAAATGGGAACCAGAGTAAGTGGAGAAAAGCACATATGGAGAAGAGCTGGCTCAAGTCCCACTTATGGCTGCACAATGATTAAATATCTATAAGTGGCTTAGTCATAAGATGCCACTTTCACATCTCACACCTTCCTTCTTTAACAAACTCTGCCTCTCTCTAGCTTTAGCCATCTGGTCTGCAAAGCAGCCTCACCTCAGTCTCAGGATCTAAGAGCTATTGAGCTAGAACTCCCCTCCTCCCCTACCCCTCCAAAAAAAACAAACACTGAGATGACTCTATTCTCTTAGGTCAGAAAATTCTGATAGTATAGAAAATTTGACTTCTGCAGCAATTCACAGGAGTTACAGGAAAAAGAATTTGTGATTGTTAAAAACATTAATTGACTTTAGAATCAGACATACTTGAATTTGAATTCTGGTTTTTCCACTTAGGAGCTATTATAGACTTCAGGCAAAATAATTAACTTCTCTATGTCTTAGTTTGGACAGCTATGATGGAGGAGAAAAGCTGCTTCACAGAATAGAGATGAAGGTTAAATGAGATAATGGACAGTAAGTACTCAATGAAAACGTTACCACTTTGAAGACATTAGAACATTTCTTCCTTCATCGTGACCCAAGCATTTATTGAACTGCTGTTTGCTTCTGAGAATAGAGAAAAATAAAATAGAGGTGCTCATGTTCTAGTGGAAAAGGTAGCTGTAGACCAGTAAGTGAGGTACAGGAGGGGTGAGTGTAAAACACGTTATGTCCAGGCACCTGGGCCCCAGAGGTAGGAGTCATCAATACACATGGGGATGTCAAAGAAGGCAGTGTTTACACTAAGTGTTGAAGGGTGAATAGCAGTTTGTCAGTCAAGCGTGTAAGTATATTCCCTTTAGAAGGATATTCCCTTTAGAGTACAAGATTTGATTTTGCTAGAGTTGAGGGTAGCAGAGTTAGAGAAAATGGTCATAGAGGATAGATGATAAAGGACTTTGAATGTCAGGCAAAGGAGACATGCTCAGTGGGCCTTTGTGATGTGTGGAAAAGCAGAATGCCATTATGAGGTGACATCCTTCTCACTTGTGTGGCTGAGGTAGAATAGAGACACATGTGTCCAACTTGTCACTTATACATAAGGAACTTGAGGCCACAGATCAAGTCACCCTGCAAAAAACCTGACAGAGTAAGAACAGGACTAGGAGTAGGTCATCTGAATCCCGTGCTTTAAATTTCCTCCACACCAAGGCCCTCTCATTTCAACACTGGTTTCTTAAACCTTGCATTCTACTGTGCTGGGTTCAAATGCAAGTAGGATTCCAGCATGCTTTACTGAGTAACTGCATCTTTCCTACCTTCTGAACATCAGAACTGTCAACCCTGTCTGCTGGGAGTGGGAATGTCAGCTGGGAGCACCGATAGGGATTTTCCAAGGAGGAAATGAATCGACTGCAATGCCTTACAGATGGAGAAACAAAATAAAAACCCAAAGCAGACTGAAAAAGACTTCTTTCTTTCCCTTGAACTTGCAGTCTAGGGTCTGATTTACAACTGGGAACCAAGGCATCACACTGTAGCTGCTCCTTGTTCTTAATACTTTACTGTTAGCTACCACCGAGGCCATTCTTTCCCAGGGCCTAGCAAAAGCACACTAGCTTAAACACGTGTGTGTGTGTGTGTGTGTGTGTGTGTGTTCAGATTACAGGTTTTGGAGAACCCACTCCCCAAATCAACAGAACTGGAGCCCGAGCCTCTTCCTACCTCTGGGCCCAGAAAAAAGGCTGGAAGCTGAGCTGAGCTTCCAGCTTCCCCAGGCTGGGTTCCAGCAGCGCCTCGGCTTTTCTGGGACCTCTGCGCTTGCTTTCTCTCCTCCCTTAGCAACCGCGAGGCTTTGGATACCGCCAGCAGGCGGGGGCTGGGGACGGCCTGGATGCAAGGGGCACCGCAGCCCAACCCACGCACCGGCGACCGCAGTGCGGAGCCACTCGCGAGAGCGACTGTGGCGGCGCCAGCGTGCACGGGGCCACAAGCCCCCACCCTCTGCCCCTGCCGCGGGGTCCAAAAAGGATCCTGCAAAAATGAGCCATTCTCACCCGCCTGGGTAAGTGACACCTGGCGCTTTTCCACGCCGCAGCAGGTGGCGGCTTCAGGCAGCGGCCCCTCCTCCTCCCTCCTGTGGCTGAGGGAAGGGGCGAGAAGGGGAGCTGGGGGGATGGGGCGAGGAGTAAAATAATAGGATTCTGGGTTGCAATGAGGATGGCAGAAATCCGAGGCTTCATATCTCTATCTCCTCCTTCCCCTTCCTGTCTTCTTTCACCGACGTTCCCCTCTTTTGAAATTTTCCCTCTGTGAGGATTAGAAAATGGATGTGAGAAACGCATACATTCAACGAGGACGTTAGCAGGGATCGAGAGGACCCTGTGGTGTGGAATATACGAGTTCTCTGTTTAAATGCAAGTCTACAGGTCATCAAAACATGCATTCTTTTGGAGATTCAGGACTGAGATACATTCTCACTGTGGCGAATTGCATACAAACAAGGTGTGAGTTGATTTAAATTGAGGGAGATTGCATTGTGAGCGGTGACCCTTATTTCTGGATTTTTATCTGCCCAATCTCAAAAGGAACACGGGGGGCCTTTAACAGTATTTAAACAGGGAAGATGGTATGACCGACACAGGAAAGGAGGGAAAGACAGGAGTTGTGTGCCTGTGTATTTACAGAAGATCTTTGCGCAGGGTGACTCTTCAGATGACATATTTTGGCAATTATTTTCTCTATTCTAGAGAGTTAATACAGTCATTATTGACTGTTCCCAAAAAGGAATAAGAAAAGGTCTTTTTTTGAAAGAGTGATATCCAATTTCCTTCTGAATGAAACAATATAATACCTATTAGTTTTTTATTATGATACATCTAGTAAGCAGATAACATCCTAGTTGATCTTGCAATTAATTTAAAACTATTTTCCTTTTTATTTAAATTTATTGCATATTTTCAAGACCAGCAAATTAGCAGAGGGCAACATATTTAAGATCATTTGGAATTTGTGATGTCTGAAGTGCCCCATTAGTCGTTGTGCTTCAAATTTATAGTCAAAGATTTTATTTTTTTAATGAATTCTCTGAGTGTAATGACATAAACAAAAACGTTTGAAAAAAACCAAAGACATATAAGGTCCCTGTTGGAAGTCAGTTTCAGAGCTGTTTGGAAAGACGTGTAGCTGTGATTAAACAAGCTTCTTATTTTATCTCAAATTGAAGTTAGTTTACGTTTAATGCTTTGATGCTGAACTCCTGTGCAGTTTCTGTTAGCCATGGGTCATGTGAGATGTAAATAGCACTGTTTTCTGCAGCTGCTATTAGCAGTATATCCACATTTGAGAAAATGAATGTGTCAGTCATGGTTGTCTTCCTATGTTTTTCAACTTTTTGGCTAAGTTAGAATCTGATTAGACCGTTTAATCATCTATTTTAGAATGTGGAAAACCCTGTAGCTGCTTATTAAATTGTGCATGATTAAGATTTCAGAAACTGAAGTGAAATTTTTCTGAAACTATTAATTCCAAGCACATGGGAAAAAAAGGATAATTTGTCATCTAGTGAAGGACTGTGTTTCATGGTACTCTTCAAGAAAGATATTAAGATGGCAACAATAAATTTGCACTGAAATTGGGAGCGCTGAAGAATAGGTACTGTGTATCATTAATCTCGCTACCCCTTTTATCTAGGACTAGCATCCTGCATAGAGTAAAGCTCAACAAGTATTTGTCAAATGAATGATATCACCTGATGGTGCAACTGGTCTAGAGGTAGATGTGTTCACATGTGAAAGCCATGTTAGAGTTAAACATTTAAGTGCTTATTATGTGCCAGGTTCTACTCAAATGTTTTACATGAAATACCTTATTTAATCTTCTCACCCACTCCATAAGGCAGATTCTAGTCACCCTTATTTTCACAGATAAGGAGACTGAGGACTGGGACATTTCTAAAGGTTTCACAGGAAAGAGCGATCAGAGCTGGAATGCCAAGCCAGGCAGTCCAGCTTCAGAGTCTGTCGGCTTCACCATTATACCGCATTACCGCTCATGATCAACTGCTGAGACTTATGGGAGGCCTGCCTATACAGAAATTCTTATCCAGACCAGACCAACATCTGACAAGTCATAGCTGAACAGAAATATCTAGTATTTTAATGTATGATTAGAAAATATTATAATAGTGTGTGTGTGTGTGTGTGTATGCTTTTAGTTCATCAAAAATAAATGAAAATTATAAACATAACTCTAAATGCCTTAAAATTCACTTAAGAGCAAAATTATTCAAATTGCTAAAGTTTTCCCTCAGTATAAGTAGTGATTATTTTTCTTGCCTATGCTGCCATTTGGAAATAATAAAAGTTTCAGTAGCAAATAAAAGATTTCATTAAAGCTGAGAAAGCTTTTCCATCATTACTGAGGCAGTTTGTACTTACTACATTTGAAGGATAAAGTGGTAATAAAGTGCAGTTGTACAATAAAACAGAAATTTTAAATCCCTAAAATTCCACCAATCCATAAGTGATACCCTCATGCTTTCTCTTGAGGCTTCCTTTTGAGTTCCACACTTGCTTATTACAGCATGAAACACTTGACATAAAAATTGCGAAGGGCCTGTGCTTTGTTCAGATAGAATTTGGAGTAAATAAAAATAGTCTTAAAAACTTCTGCCACAGATTATAATAGAGACTTTGAATCTGAGCTGCACTGTAATTTGGGGGAAGTCAGGTATAAAATATCATTTCTTGCTGTCTCTAATGAAATTGTTTTAGACTAGCGAATTTCAATTGGTAATCCCTCTAGTTTACTAAATCTCACCCTGAGTTGCTATTTGCTTTTGTGTATGTGTGTTTGTGGGTTGCACACTCGTCTTAGAGATGGAATAAGAAGTTTTATACCCCTCAGCCACTCATGACAATAAAATGATACAGCTCTCCTGGCTCCTTCAAAGGATCATCTCTGAATCCTTGGCTTTAAGTAGAGATAGTCACCCTGGTCTATAAATTTGCTTTGAGGAACTGGAAGAATGGGGAACATCATAGTTTATGACAAGATAAAAAAACACAAAATGTTGTATGTTTGGAAAGATTGTTCCAAGGTTTAGAAACATTTTTTTTTTTGTTTAGACTTATCAATTTACACTTTTTTTAATATAAAGAAGTGTTTTTGTAGGGACAGAGTATACTGAGGTGTGGGATAGAAAGAATTAACAGATCCTTAGTACACCCTGATAACTCGGTCCTTCATCAAAGGCAGAATAAAAGCTGCTGTAAGAAAAGTTGTCAGTTTTTAGGTAGTGGATATGTCTATTCAAAGGTGACAAAAATTACAAATCCACCACGTTATTTACAATGCGAGTGCCCACTGCACTTTGTCTCTGCCTCCTTTGTTAGTGAACAGTGTAGTACTTGGTATGGCTATAGTATTAATAGCATAGTAGTCTGTTGCTCACCACTCACTTCACCATCGAAATATGTCACACCGACTTTCACACTTGAAGTTATTAAATATTTGAATTCAAATTGGGTAGTTTCTATTCAACCTCCTGTTAAGTATTCACAACTTAAATTCAAGAAGTAAATAGTTTTTGGTTAAATAAAGTGAATTGAATGAGCTCATTTGTCTTGACTTCCTCTCTGATCATTTGGTTAGAGATTCTGCTCTTTTTTAAAATTTATTTTATAGATGCCATTTCTTCTTTATCTTTTTATTTAATAAACCTGTTCACATAAATAAATGGGAATGGTAAGGGATTTGTTACTCAATTCTTTGAATTCCTTCAGAATTACTATATACCAAAAATCACATAATGATCTGTCACCAAAAAATATTTTCAATGATCTTTCAAATGACAGCTCAATTAGGTTCTCCTTCAATTGCAAAGAATTGCTAGCAAAGAACATAGAAAGCAAAGGATTGCAATCATATTTGTTGCCCTGTCACAAAAGCCGTTTGTTGTATCAGCATCTATACAATACTTCTAACTGTCCCTTTGTTTAGCAGATGTTTTCCTAAGTTCCATGCACTCTAATAAAACACCAAATGGTAAGATGTGTGCCTTTCTATTGTAAAAATAGAAAGATGATTATAAAAGGGAAGGGGAGGAATCAGCATGATAGGAAATGCATTTTCAGGTAGATCAGTTTTAGTAGCATGCAGAGGGTCTAAGAATTGATGCCCTTAAAACTATTGTTGCTTGGGTTCCCCTAAGGAAATTCCCTGGGTATTCCTAGGGGTGTACATATCCCAGTTTGTAAACTTCTGGTTTAGCAAACAGTGTGCTGTCAGATGCAGTCTACTATGCATTCTACTTCCTTTCTCCCAGTCTTTGCTGAAGACAGGTACCTCTAAATGGAAGAAGTGGAAATTTCTTTAATAACCACATAAAATTTTTTTCAGGAAGATGAGAAAATAAAACTTCTCTGACTCAATTTTCATGTCTGAAATAAGCCTCAAATAATCTGGGGTATTTATGTATTTTTGAGACTTTAAGTTTCCAGAAATATCATTTCCAGTGAAAACTTCAGATTATGGAAAATAATGCTGAAATAATTTTTTAAACTTTATTTATTAATTTTGCCACAGACCAAGAGAAGTTGTATGCAGACTGTATTATTGAATCTTTCTCTCTAATGGCTTACTCACTTCCCATACAAATAGTTAGAAATAGTATACACTTTGGAATGATTCCACAATATCTGTCAGTCTATTTTTTAAACTGTCAAATTAAGTGGGAGTAAAATTTGTTTAAAAAACAAAAAAACAATAAAACAAAAAAACAAACAAACTAGGATGCAACATTCATATTGGTTTACAATTGTTTGTCACCTTTCCCTACATTTGAAATCCCAAGTGATGTATTATGAGTATGATTTATATTTGAAAGAGAAAAAAGGATAAGGGAAAAGAACAATAATTGAGTCACTTTCCAAGTAAAACTATTGGCACTATAAATAAAAATAATGAATGGACATACATTTATGCTTTCAATAAAACTATTTCACGTAAATATATTTATTTAGTTACCTCATTAACATTTTTTTAAATGATCAACTTCTAGTCCTGATTGCATTGCACAACACTTGTACTAATTAAAAAAGTCAACCCAAATGTAAGGCAGGATGCCATTGGGCCTCTGGTTTCCAGCTGAGTAGAAGCCACTTGGCTCTATCACTGGCTAGAAGCTCTAAATTGCTCTCTTCTTGCGTAAGTCCCAATTGGGGACACATCCTTCATTGACAATAACGTTGCTATGTATTGTTGTATCAGAAAATGTATTTGGGTTAAAGTAATTTACCTGAGAGCTTGCCTTTCTGGATTAATGCATTTCTGGAGTAAAGAGAAACTGATGTGACAACTTCAGTAGAGGCAATTTAAACAGTTCGTTTTACTGTGATTCTTCTGTTGGATTAGGATTAAACATTCTTTTGGGAATTGTCAAATCATTGCTTTTATAGTGAAACTTGAAACATACAAGAAACATGCAAGGAAGATACCTTAAAAGGGAAGGACATTTCAAAGCGTAGATGTATGAACCTGGATTCCTTAACAATTTCTTGTTTTCTTACAGGTCTTCTCTCACTCTCTTCTTGTTTTTCTGTCTCTTTTGTATTTTTTGGGCTAAGGGCAGATGACTGCGAGCTGCAATTTTTCTTTTTCCTTGTGCCCTTGGGACTCTTATTGGAGAGCTTCATTAACCTCTACTCATCATCCCAGCTACCTGCATGAATGTGGTGGAATCCTGATTGTGTTTATTCCCCTTTTTGATGAGTCACCGTGATCCTTTTCTGTTAGCCAAATCATAATTTAGAATCAAAGTGTAACTGCTTGAGCTTCTTTGTACTCAGGAAACATGTTCTTTGTTTCTTCTGTCTAAATCTATGCTCACTTTCTGGTTATACCTATGTTATGGGCTGAATTTGGCTCCCACCCCCTCCCCAATTCATATGTTGAAAGCCTAACTCACGGTACCTCAGATGTGACTGTTTTTAAAAAGGTATTTAAGATTAAATTTTAAAGAGGTAATTAAGGTCAGTAGGGTGGGCCCTAAGGACTGGTGTCCTTAAAACAAGAGGATATTAGGATGCAGACACATAACAGAGAGAAGACCATTGTGAAGATACAGGGAGAAGATGGCCATCTGTAAGCCAATGAAAGATGCTTGCAACAGGTCCTTCTCTCACAGCCCTCAGAAGAAATTCTGCTGACACCCTGATTTTGGACTTCTGGTCTCCAGAACAGTGAGACAAATTTCTGTTGTTTAAGGTACCTGGTCTGTGATACTTTGTTATGGCAGCCCTAGCATATTAATGCAACCTGTTTGCAAGTGCTGATGCTCTTTATTACTTAGCCCTGCAAAAGCTGAAGATGGTCTTTATGAGAAATTCAACATCACTAAAAATAAATGATTTAAGAATATGAGTTTTATGGGGAGTGGAAACTGGAAGCCGAAAGTTCAAAAGGGAGATAAAAATTAAAGCAAACCGAAAATATGATTAAAGGACTAGTGAGAACTAATTAAGTTAATCAATCAATGATCTCTACTGTAAGTATTGAACTTTTTTTTGTTAAGTTTGATTAGTAATCAAATTACTCCCCACCTCTCAGTGTCTGACACTAGTTGGGAGAGAACATTTAACATTTTAAGCTGGTGATCCATTTTTTGTGTGACTGGTATTATTTTCTTACAATAGTAATAAACGCTTATAAATTAATGAAAATTCTTGGGGCAAAGTATTGCAGCAAGGAAGGAAACAGCAGGGAACTAAACAGATAATATAAATTGTGCATAGTAGTTTGAAACAGCATTAAAAACTAAGGATTTTAAATTGAATTGAATCATATTGTTTTATAGTAGCAGTTAATTTGGCGTTCTCTATATGCCATGAATTGTAATATTTTATATTTGTGCATATTATGTGGTTCTCATATTAAGAAGTTGTTTGTCTTCATAGCTTGCTCCAAGATATTTACAATAATATTGTTTCTGTTGTTTAGATTCAAATAAAAATAATCTGCTATAAATTAGAATAATAGATTTAGAAGGGATCTCAAATCTCTGGGCACTAGAATACAAGTGTTTTTTTATTTTCCTCCTTGTACTTGTCTGTATTTTGAAATTTTTCTTTCTGAGCTGAAAAGTACAAAGAGGAAAATAAAATTCCTTGATAAAATTCCTTGAAATCCTACTATCCATAAATAATTATAGTTAACATTCTTATCATTTTCTTTCTTCTCCATGTTCCTTTGGATCATTTCTTTTTTGCAAGCTATGCTGAGGAAGCAATACTGTTTGAAAAGCTGTTTCTAAGACTGCCCTGTTTTAAAGTTACACCACAAGATACCTCTTAGCATTCCAGTCATCTTCATATTTCCTTTATAAACTACAGACCCTTTGAGGGTGAAGACCACACCATTCTACAATGCCCCGAACTTAGCTTAACAATTGCTGACATTTATCTCTTATCTTGGTGATCATTTATGATAAACCCCAAGAGTATGTTCATTTATTCATTCAATTAATATTTACTGAATGCTTACAATGTGCTCGTCACTAAGCTACCACATTAACATTGACTCTCTTCCAGAAATTCAGTTGAGTTCTTGAAAAAACCTGAATAGTGAGTTTTTAAAAAAGGTTTCCAGAGGGAGTTTCCTGGTGGTGTAGTGGTTTAAGGCTTCGGCGTTGGTGCTGTCAGCACTGCGGCCTGGGTTCGATTCCCAGCCAGGGAGCTACCCACATACCAAAAAAAAAAAAAAAAAAAAAAAAAAAAAAAAAAAAAAAAAAAAAAAAAAAAAAAAAAAAAGGTTTCCAGAGTCACTGAACTTACTGAGTTTTGTTGTCCTTGGGCATCAGTATAATTGTATCCATTAGGAATTCATTTAACTGCAAGTAACAGAAAACCAAACAAATAGTGACTTAAACCATCACAGCATTCATTATTATTTCACAAGTAGGTGATTCTATTTTTTTGTCATAATTTTGTCATGTCACCACAATTCATAGGGATTTACTTAAGGTTATTACTGTTAAATTCTTTCCTAGAAATTGTTTTTTCCTCTCAAACTTGATATTTACAGCTCTGACCCAAGCTGGAATCTTCCAGAATAGGAAGAGCGCTTAGAGAATGAGTGAGGCTGACCTCAGGCTGCAGTCTGTGAACAGGGGTATTGAGGTTCTATGTAGTCCTTGGTGAGGAGATTGAAAGAGGGAAGTAAAAAAGGGAAGTCTGAAGTTCAGAGCTAAGTTTGAGAGCACGGAGCAGGAACTAGATCCTGAATTCCCATGATGGGCAGAAAAGGAGCTCAAGCAAGGAAGCTGGGAGGCAGGGCCCTGAAAAGTTAGAAACGGTGGGTGGGGCGTATGGATAGAAGGGACATCTCAGAGGGGACATGAACAGGGCTTTGATGTGTCTAAAGGACTGAAACTGTCTGAAAAATTCTCTTTTTATTTTGTTCTTCTAAATGAAAAGGAAGAAATTCCAAAAAGAAAAATCAATGTTTTATAAAAAATTATGAGATAAGCATGGTATAGTGGAAAGAGGGATATTTATGGAGTTAGAAAGACAGATTTGAATCTCAGTTGTGCCTTATGTGTACTTAGGAAAGTTATTGTAATTTCTCTGTGTGCTTCACTTTTCTCTTTCAAAAAATGGGGTTAATAAATACCTTCCTTGCAGGAATACTAGCGCATATTAGAAACTCATTGAGTGGAAGCTATTGTGTATTTATTTTGATCTTTATACAAAGAATATATTACTTAAGTCTTTTGTTTTAGTTTTTTCCTAAATTTATTTTTCCAGCTTTATTGAGATATGATTGACAAATAACACCAAATAAGTTTAAGGTGTACAATGTGACAATTTTATATATGTATATATTATGAAATGACTATGATAAGGTTAGTTAACATATTCTTACGTCATAAGATTTAATTCTTAACTAAGTACATCAGCCCAAAATACATAAAATATACAGCTCAAAATAAGCTGAGCTATCCCAAACTAATTGGGAGGCAAGATGAGGAAATGTGTTTCCAGACCATAAACCACTTTCTGATTCAATTAAACTAATTTATTTTAAATGGTAACCTCTTCTTAAATTCATGTATTTTTATAAAGAAAATTAGCACTGACCCATCTCTGCACAATCCCAAAATGAGGATGTGCCTTTTAAGAACCCATGATTTGGATATCTGAGAATCCTAATAAAAATGAAACTATGACCCAGAGCCTTTGTGCTTCTCCAGCATACTTATTCTTATCTAATTTGAGAATTCGGGACAAACTCAGGAAGCTGCATCAGCACTTTGACACCGACACATGGTAAGATTGGTGAAAATACTATGGGTACGTTTTTAAAAATTGATGAATCATTTCAAGTTTAGTCAACCTCTTTAAGCTTTGACCAGATGTCCTTACTATTTTAAGTCTCACTCCTGCATGTAAGAATTACATTTTAGGGGAAGGAGAAGACTAAGGAGTTTGATTTGTTACCCTTCTCCACTCAGCACACATTGTGATTTTATTTGTGTGGTCTTTTTGGTGTCTGTTTTTAAAAATTATTTATTTATTTATTTTTAAAGTTTAAGAGGGCTTTTTGTATCTATAAGAGACTGTATTCTGAGATCAAGTATAAATAGAGTGATCAGATTTCTAAGATAAGAGAGCCCACTAAAGTCTATTCATATAATGTGTAAATGCCTTAATTGATGATTTAATGATATTATGAAACTAGACTCTCTGTTGTGGTGCTAATTCTATGGTAAAGAATGAAAAAGTTTCAACTAGAGTACCAGGAATTTGTTTTTCTCTTTCTCTGAGTGACATTTTGTATAAGACATTCCCATTTCTTAACAGGAGTCTGGACAGTACCTCTGCTCCTGTCACCACCCCTCCACCTTTCACTCCCTCATTAAGCACTTGACTTGTCTTTCAGGGCCCAGTTCAGATTTCATTTCTTCTGGGATACCATTCTGTGTGGGCATGGTTTACTTATTTGTGAAATGAGATTAAAACCTGACATATTGGATATTTTGAAGATTAAACAAGATCATGCATGCCGGGTACAATAAACAGTAGCCGTCATGATTATAGCACATCAGGCTCTCCTGCCATTATTTCCGCAGTTGGATTGTAGGTACTTTGAAGGAAGGGACTGTGTTTATGTAACTTTGTAACCTGACAACAGCGGAGGGCCTGTTACCCAGTAAGCACTCTGTATTTGTACATAAACAACTGTGCTAATCTTCATGTCTGGCAGTGGAGCATACTGATTACCCTCCTCTCAGTTTTATTCTTTGGAATTGAAACACAGTGGATTCCTCTAAGCTCCCCATGGGGGCTCTGGAAATATGTGTGCATGTGTGCACATGCATGCTCACAGGTACAATGGGGGTAGAGACAGGAGCTCCACCTGTGGCAGGAGGAGAATCTGGCAGGTGGATAGGGGAATAACAGTGATCATGGTGCTCTTTTATCCCTGGACCTCTGCATGTGATAGTCCCTCTTCCTACAAGAATCCTGATAGAAGTTCAAACCGTCATCTTCTCTCACATGATGTGGTACTTACTAAGTTTTCCTTCTACTGTCTCAGCCTTCATTTCATGTGTAATTTTTTGAATTTTTTCCCCAAAGCATGATGTGTTTACAGCTTTCAGAGCACAGGCAAATACATATGTGGTTCATTTAAGAAAAAAAAATACATTGC
The DNA here is from genome assembly GCA_004026885.1 of Lyroderma lyra. Lineage (NCBI taxonomy): Eukaryota > Metazoa > Chordata > Mammalia > Chiroptera > Megadermatidae > Lyroderma > Lyroderma lyra. The sequence goes on along the minus strand of PVJL010001157.1, from coordinate 124,382 downwards.
TAAACACTGCAGCAACTAATGGTGCCCTGTGCTAAATACTTTACTTGCATTATCTTATGTAATCCTTGATAGAAGCTCAATGAGTAAGGCATTGTCATCCAGCCCCCACCCCAAACCCCATTTACAGATGAGGAAACTATGGTAATAGTGATTAAACAACTTGTTGAAACTCATAGAAAAAGTGCAAAATGATTAGAAACAGCATGACTTCTAGAAAAGAATCCACTTTTATGACATTACCTTTAACTTCGGCAGACATAAATGACAGATATTTGATTAAAATTCTTTAATATAATTTTAATTTTTTCCCTCATATGATGCATTTATTCAATGATACATTTAGAAAATGTGTCCTGTACAGCACCATTTTTTGCCAAGTACACAATTGCTGCTGGACCTACCCATTAGGTATTTGTTGATTCTTAATTTATAGGTCAGCTCCTATGTCTAGAGTTGTCTACCAGAGTTCTCAGTAACCCCGTGGAAGGGCTGAATATTAAATGTGAAAGTAAAACTAACTTTGGGAAATATGAGCATCCAGAAACACATGCAATCAAAGTTCAAAATTCTTTTAGAAAATTTGAATTTTGTTTAGAAGTAATTTGGATGAGAATTACTACAGAAAATTTCAAATTGGATTATGAGAAGGGAAGAAAAAGAGGCTTTCTAATTGCAAATTGGCCATGATATCAAAGAGGGTCAGTATTTGTACTGCTTGGTGATATTTTGTTTCCCAACTTGGTTAGAGCAAGTAGAATCTTTATGAACTAGAGAAGTTGATTACCTCCATTTCAGATTTCAGAAAACATTTCTTCCCCCCCCCCCCAAAGTCACCTCTTTGATTAGGGTTTGTTATTCTTAATTCATGATCTTACAAGTTTGACCGTGTCAAAATATAAATACCCCTGCATGAGGGAATGTATTGTTGTGATTGACAGATTTGTGCCACACAGATCCCCCATCTAGGAAGAACTTGCTTCCCAAGTATAGAGATGACGTATGTAAGTCCTCTACCTGTCAGCATTTTCAGGGTCTGCCTTAGCTCCAGAGTACCACCTGTCCGAGGTCACATCCTTCCTGGGTAGTCCTCAGTGGTGACTCAGCATGGAGGGATATAAAGGCTTGGCCATTTCAGGTTGGCCAAGGCTGTACTTGGTCTACGTGCAGTTTGACTTATCCCTCTGCTCAATCCTGCTTCCACCTTCTTCTTTCACAAATGCTGGTTCCTAATAAACTGTATTTCTGCATGTATACTGAACAATTCTGACAGTTGCTTTTATGAGAGTAGCTGAATATGGGAAAGGAAGATAAGGAGGCAGTGGGGAGGAGAAGGAACAATTTGATTACTGTGTATAGAAGGATTGTCATTTAGGAGTGAGAAAAGACACAGGAAAGGAAGATTGGGTGCATGCAAGGCAATCTTCACCTACTTATTAATTTTACTTAAACCAGCTCTGGACATGAGAATATATAAATAGAATAACATGGAGGTTTTTCACATCCTCTCTAAAAGACTGCAGTTTTCTAATTTGTTAACTCAATTTGGATGTTGTTAATTAAAAAAGAATTTGAAGATCTACAAAAGAAACAAACATATATCTATTTATACATTAAAAAAAATGTTCCAGGCATTGTTCGTTGTAACTGGAATACTAGGCCCTACTGAATAGGACAAAGTTAATGTCCTCATGGAATTTAAAACATAGAGAAAGATAAAGACCCTGGCTTTCTAACTTCAAAAAGATAATGCTTAGATTCATATGAACATTTTCCTAAGAGGATAATGATTAACCACTTTTTCTTTTTTTTTTTTTTTTTTTTTTTTTTTTTTTTTGTATGTGGGTAGCTCCCCGGCTGGGAATTGAACCCAGGCCACAGCGTTGACAGCACCAGCACCGAAGCCTTAAGCCACTACACCACCAGGGAACTCCTGATTAACCATTTTTTGAGGAACAAATAGGGAGAAAAATTTTAAGTGTTGCCTCCCCCTAGGAAGGCTGTCTGCCACATGGGAAGTTAAATATGGAAAGAAATTACCCAATATGGAAGTCTTTAACCCTTTTGGTGCGACTGTCAACCAAAGTCAACTGTAGAGTCTTCATGCAAATATGTTTTCTGCAAGTTTTGTTTATTATTTAGTTGTTTTAGATTCATTTAGGAAGAAACTAACAAACCACAACTATAATTGATCCCATGTGAAATCCATATTTTGGCCCAAACTTTGCACAAAATATTCAGCACTGGGATGAGAGGAAAAAAAAATTTTCAGCACCAAAAGGGTTAAGAAGTAGTTAGTTTTATCTATATAGTATTATTTCAGTTTGGGTTTAAATTGATGATGGGAGGGGAGGTATATACTTAATGATAACTTACAAAATTCAATGAACATTTATTAATATTATGTGCTAGGTAATACATGTTAAGGGCTTTATACATATTATACATTTGATTCATTTAATGCTCAAAGTAACTTTCTAAAGTAGTGCTATTATTATTTTGATTTTCAGAGGAAGATATAAGACATAGTGACGTTAAGTATCTTGCCTCTGGTTTCTAATCTATTAAGATTCAAACTCAGGAAATCGGACTTGAGAGGATAAATTCCTAAATTGCATACTCTGCCTTCTCAAGACACAATAGGGGAATTTGGGCATTAAAAATAGTTAGAATAATTTATTCATATCATTTCTCTGCTTAAAACCCCTCACTGCTGTCATCAAACCACACAATCCCAGGATCATTGGGCATACCATTTTATAGATCATTCCTTTGGTTTTAAAACAATTTTCTTTTTATTGAGCCAAAATATTTTTCCTGTACTTTCATTCATTGTTTGTGATGATCTTGCTTTTGTTAGTATCTTTCACAGGTGAATCTTTCACTTCTCTCACTCCCTACATGTCTTTCCTTCTCCAGGCTGAGCTCTATGGGACACTGACTGAACCTGATAGGCTATAGTTCAGTTTAGTGGTTAAAGTGGAATGGTCCCTGATTTGAATCCTGGATCTAGTTGTGAGCTAAACCTCAGTTTACTCATGCATGAATAGGCCAGATAATAGTACTTTGCATGGCTCTTTTAAGAATTAAAATATATAGTCAATGTTATATAGAGTATTTACTGTGTGTCCTACAAAAATTTTAATAAATACTAGTGATGAAAATTATTAATTTCTAGAACTTTCCCTCCTGTCATCTTTCCTTCAAATAGCCTCATTACTTTCCTCAATCTGTATACTATTTTTCTATTAATGTGTATTTTTTAAGTAGCCACAATTCTTTTTCTGTCCACAGATGTAAGATTCTTACTTCTCCAGAGAAAAACTTGGAGGTTCAAACCACATATTATAGGGAACTGGGCCTACTGACCCCCAGGTACCGCTTTCTCATTGACTCATCTGTAAACATGTGACTCTGTCTTGCCAGCAGGCAGCACAGTTGGAGATGAATCTTGTTTTTACTAATCACTTCAAACTATCTTATGGCTATAAATAAAATAATACCATGGTTCTCATCTGACTACATTGTTAGAATGAGTTGAGAGAAATTGTAAATCAATATTTAGCATAATTGCTGAACTCTGACAGGTTTGGATGGAAATAAAGAAGAATGAAGAATGTATTAATAATATAAAATCAGTTATAGGATATCAGTTCAATCACCCTTCTATAAAGTGTCAGGCAGCAGAGACTCATAGTCTAATTTTAGTTGACAAAGTGTTTTCTTTAAAGGTTTGGGAAATAATTGCCCCTTATGTCAATTCCTCTTCTGTATTGGTCTTTCTTCAAGTTTCCTCAAGAATTTTTTTCTTTTCTTTTCTTTTTTTTCTGCTTCCATGGAAACTTTTCTTCTAATGCAACTTTGTAGCACACTGCAAAGGCACTTACATGACACAAAAAAAACCACAAAACATTGTCAGCATGATCATCCACATTGAATATTCTGCATGTTAAAAATTCCAAAATATTTAAAGCATGGTTTATAGCCTCTTTTGTTACAAGCTGTTTTCAGTTATTAAACTGAAGCAGAAGAAAGGTTTTATGATCCTTACACATGGATTTTTTAAAAAATTTGTGTCAAGGAATTGGATCAGTGTACTTTGTTTCCATTAAATAATTTTTTTATTCATTCAACAAATGTTAGCGAAGTGTTTGTTGTGGGCATGGCTCTATACTACACCTTGTATAAGGGACACAGAGAGGGATCTTTATGATTCTAAAGGGAATAATCAAACACTGAAAAAGAAATTCTGGTGTAAGGCAGTGAGACAAGACCCTAAGAAAGGAATCCAGTTCTACAAGGAATTTCTGTGATGTTGTTTTTGAGGCCTTTGATCTGAGTGTACTGATAAACCAGGCCTACTTTTAGAACCTCAGTTTCCTAAATAGGAAATGAGGGAGTTGGCTAGAACTTATGTGGTCATGTCTACATACAAATTTCTATAATCCAATGATGTAGTAGCTCCAAGTAAATACATTTCCAGAGCAGATCATACATTCTGGAAGGAGTCATAGCATTTTATATGGTGGTGATAATTATAATAGGGAGATTTACTTCTTCAGGGACATTGATCTTGTAAATGGTAGAATTAAAACTTGACCTGATGCCTTCTGGCTTCAAAACCATCCTTTTTTATTTTTTAATTTCGTCAAATTTACATTGAACAGGAGTTGTTTGATGTGTATAGGTTTATTTACCTTTAATTACACAGAAATCACTGTGAGGCAGGACTCCTAGCCTAGGAAATTGACAACTCACTCCAGAGTGCAGACTGAGGTGCTTCACCGGTAACAAAGTAAATGTATCCAGTGCCTGCAGCTGGAGAAAGACAAGAACTGGTTTCTTTCAGCCAGGCTGATCCTTCTGACTGGGACCTGACATTTAGCTAAGTATAATATCATTATAATCTCATTTGCATTGAAGTTGCTACAATGGGACCTTACCAAACTCTGCCTCCAGGAGATATAAATACCCTGGGTCAGGACTTCCTTTGTGAGAGTTCTTTCTGAGTTCCCCTGCCCTTCTTCAGTGTGTAGTTTGGTGTAAGATAAATTTCTATGCTTTTGCAGTGTCTGTCTCACTCTTGAATTCTTTCTTGTGTGGAGACAAAAGCCTTGTCACCACTGCTCTGTTTTGAATCCTCTCTTGGACATCCCCATTGAGCCTCTGGTAATAGTTGCACCCCTTAAACGTTAATGTCTCTGGTCACATAGTTCCTGAATTTTCTTTCTCATCAATAATAGGTAGCTTTTAGTAATGAAAAACTAAATAGTTTATTTTTCTTTATTTTCTGGTTATTGGTTTTGCTTTCAAATATTTTATTTGGGGAAGTTGTGTTAATCTATTTACTTTTATTAATTTATTACCGATTTTATTAACTTCTTTGCTAAAAATCTTGCTGAGACTCAAAATCTTAGGATTGGTGGGATGGCTTAAATGTGATGAATTTATTCATAGAGGTGAAATTCAGTGGATTCTTGCAAATCTTTTTCTGATGGACAATGAGAGAGGCTTTTGGATCAGGGGACAGAGCTCTATTCCTCATGAATTATAACATAAAGGCAATCTAGCCACAATATTCTATGATTTGTTTAACTTGCCTTCCCAGTACACGTACTTGATATATGAGTAGCAGAAACGTTTTACCTGGCTATGTCATTGCTAGAAAGCCTGCCTTGGTAGTGGAAGTTTGATGTAGGCCCTCCCAAACACTATCAGATTCTCTATAAATTGTAGATTTAGTGACCTCTGAAATAGAAAGCACCTTTCCATTAGGCTTTTCATCTTTGCTAGTAAAACTGTGCTCATTCACCAAAGTCTCACTTGATTCTGTTAAGCATAAAATGTTGTGATCAGTTTTTCCAGACTGGGAGGTGCATTGAACTTTTCCATTTGTGACAATGTAAAGTGTTATCTTGCATAAAATTTCTTGATTAAAATGCCACTGAAAAACATCCTTGCATTTGCCTGAGTCCTTTCTGTTAGGGATAGGAAATAGTTGAACAGGTACCTGAGTCCCTTTGATCAAATATTATATACAAAAGATTAATTTCTAGATTAAAAGTTTGTAAAGCATATTTCTGTATGGTGACTAATCTAATGAATCATCTTCTTTATCTTGTGATATATCTTGACACTTACTTTTAAAATTTAGTCAGTAGTGTGCTGGCAAACTAGCTTTTCAGAAAGAAAAGAGAGCCCTGATTGGGAGTACTTGCCAATTTCTTAGGTGTAAATGTTCCCATGATGGGCAATTTCAAGCCCGCAAGGGCTTACAAAATTCCTGAAAATTTTAACAATTATCTCATGTGAGATATCCCAGTATGAGCCAACTCCAGCACACCACTGTTCGTGATTTTTTTTAAGAGTATTTTTTATGCTTTCTAATTGTTTTATGCATAAAATCCTTGTTTCTAACCTGATTTTGAGGCTCTTAATGGTAGTTACTTTGCTATATTCTTATATATGCCTTTATTTTCTCTTCCTTCAACTCTCTATACATGCAGTAGTAGTCATGCCTGGTAATGTATTTCATCAATGCTAAGATGATTTTTTTTTCACATTTTAACATTACTAAAATAATTTGCAGCTTATAATCAATGGCATGTCATAGTGTAATTGGCAAACTTTTCTTCTTAGTGTTTTATATAATAATTATCTGAATTTAATGAAATGTGCTGAATAAATGATGTTTGACACAAATACAATTACCTGTGGGCTAATTTGTCTTTTCACATATTAAATTCATGTACATGCACTAAGTTCCCTCTATGCTGTTATCATTATGAGAAAAAATGTAAATTGTTTGAAACACTCCTCATGTACCTCTTGTTAATTTGTGTTAATGCTCACATTTGGCACATCAAAATTAGATCAGTAAGGTAGCCTCCAACTTGTTTTGTACATCCTGGTGTGGTACCAAGAACTGTCTTCCTCCATCTGGGAGGTGTCCTTTTGGAAAGTGGGGGTCACTGACAAGATTGATTGCTGGACAATATATGTGACAATCTAATAGCCCTTACATTCAGCATCCAGTATTTCTGTTCCTTGTCATCTGGCATGTAAGGAAAACTAAATGGTAAGCAGGATAATGATCCCTCAAAACATGTCCATGTCTTCATCCTCAGAACGTGTGAATACATTACTTTATGTAGCAAGGGGGAGGTTAAGATTGCAGGTGGAAATTAATGTTGCTAATCAGCTGACTTTAAAATAAGATTATCCTGGATTAAGCTGGGTAAACCCAATGTACATAATCACAACGGTCCCTAAATTAGGAATGGGGAGGCAAAAGAGCCAGAACCAGAGAGACAGCATCATGAGAAAGACTTGACTGGCCATTGCTGGATTTGATGATGGAAGGCAGCCAGGAGCCATCGGAGGTGGGAAGCGTCTAGAATGTGGAAAAGGAAAGGAAAAGGACTCTTTCTGCAGTCTCCTGAAGGAATGCAGCCCTGTTGACACCTTCATTTTAGCTCAGTGAGACTCACTTGGAATTTTGTCCTCTATAACTAAAGGATAATAAATTTGGGTTGTTTTCAGCTACTAGTATATGATACATTGGTACAGCAGCAATAGTAAACTACTACAAACATTATTAATTCAGATGGGCTGTCACAGGTTGAGCTAAATAAAACTGATTGTGTCAAATGTTATTCTTTATAATCTCTCTAAACAAGTTTACTAAGGAAATTTATAGTGTAAAGCAGATTGCAGAAATGTGTATATATATATATATATATATATATATATATATATATATATATATATTTATATGTATTTCAGTGAGAAGACTGAAAGATTTCAATACATCATTTTTATGTCAATGATACTGCTAATTTTAAATGGAAGTTATGTATTTGTTAATTTTTGTCTATAAGAATCTTCATTTAAAATTTTTCTATCTCTATACTAGGTAAAATTACATTTCTCTGTGAATATTTCATAATTTATATATATATATATATATATATATATATATATATATATATATATATATATTTTTTTTTTTTTTTTTTTTTTTTTTTTTTTTTTTTTTTTTTTTTTTTTTTTTTTTTTTTTTTTTTTTTTTTGGTGGGGGGTAGTTCCCTGGCTGGGAATTGAACCCAGGCTGTGGTGTTGAGAGCCCTGAAGCCTAGCCTCTATACCACCAGGGAACCCCCGGTATTTTATTATTATACTTAGCATCTCATTCCTTAGCAAGTAGTTGTGAATGATGTTTCATTTTGGTTTGGTATATATTAATACTATCAGGATAAAGTTTTAGGTTATATTAGCTTTGGTTGTATTATCTAAGCAACTTACCTAAGGCTTTGTTTTCATCATCCACAAAATGGGGATTGTTATGTCTTCTGGTCTAACCTGCATGTTTGTGTTCCTTCAAATTCATATGTTGAAATTATAATCCTCAATGTGATAGTGTTTGGAGATAGGGCTTTTGGGAAGTAGGCCCTGAAGGTGGAGCTCTTATGATGGGATTAGTGCCCTTCTAAGTAGAGACACAAGAGAGCTTGCCTCTCGGCTCTCTACTTTGTGAACACATAAGATGGTCATCTCGTACAACCTGACAATGCTGGCACCCTGCTCTTTGACTTCCAGCCTGTGGGATTGTGAAAAATAAATGTTCTTTAAGCCTTTGTTGTTACAGAGCCTGAACAGACTAAGACAGAAATTTTTACCGAGAAGTGTGGTGCTGCTATAACAAATCCCTTAAAATGTGGAAGCAGCTTTGAAACTGGTGATGGATAAAGGCTGGAAAAGTTTTGAGGTGCAAGAACTTTATTTTCCAGCTTTATTGAGATATAACTGATATTTAATATTGCATAGTTTAAGGTATACAGTGTCATGATTTGATACACATTATGTATTGTGAAATTATTACCACAATAGGTTAGTTTATGCATCCATCACTTCACATAATTACCATTTTGCGGGATGTAGTGAGATTATTTAAGATTTACTCTCTTAGCAGCTTTCAAGTATATAATGCAATATTGTTAATTGTAGTCACTATACTGTACATTAAATTCCCAGAACTTCATTTTGTAACTGGAAATTTGCACTCTTTGACCAACATCTCTCCATTTCCCTTACCCCAGTCCCTAGCAATCACCATTCTACCCTATTTCTATCAGTTCAACTTTTTAAAATTCCACATATAAGTGAGATCATACAGTATTTGTCTTTCTCTAACTTATTTCACTTAACATAATGTCCTCCAGGTTCATTCCTGTTGTTAAAATGGCAGGATTTTCTTCTCTATTTTATGGCTAGTTAATATTCCACTGTATACATACACCATATTTTCTTTATCCATTCATCCACGATGGACACTTAGTTTGCCAGGTTGTTTTTGTGTCTTGGCTATTGTGCCAACACTGCAATGAACTTGGGGTGCAGATATCCTCTTTGAGATTGTGATTTTATTTCTTTTGGATATATGTTCAGAAATGGGATTGCTGGATCATATGGGAATTCTATTTGTTTTTTTTTTGAGAAACCTCCATAGTGTTTTCCATAGTGGTTGTACCAATTTATATTCTGATCAACAGTATTCAAAGGTTCCCTTTTCTCCATGTCCATGCCAATATACAGGTATATCTTTTGTCTTTTATTTCATTTTATTTTTTATTAAATTTGTTGTGGTGGCATTGGTTAGTAAAATTATATTTGTGTCTAGTGTACGATTCTATAATATATCATCTGTGTGTTGCATTGTGTGCTCACCATACCTTTTGTTTTTTTGATAATAGCCATTTTAACAGGTATGAGGTGATATCATTGTGGTTTTGATTTGCATTTCTCTGATAAGTGGTGGTGCTGAGTACCTTTCTATGTACTTGATGGCCCTTTGTATCTCTTCTTTGGAAAAATGTCTATTCAGGTCCTCTTTGCATTTTTAAATTGGATTATTTGTTTTGTTTTTGCTATTGAATTGTATGAGTTTCTTATATATTTTGTATATTAACTCCTTATCAGATAAATGGTTTGCAAAGGGATTTTTAAAGGTGATTTTAGTGATGGCTCATGAAGAAAACAAAGCTGGGGAGAATGCTTCCTTCTTTTTAGAGAATACATAATCATGTGCAGAATGTTGGTAGAACTGTGGATGATAAAGGTCATTCTGATGAGGTCTCACATGCAACTGAGGAACATGTTATTGGAAGCTGGAGGAAAGGCAGTCCTTGTTGTAAAGTTGGAAAGAATGTGGCTGAGTTGTGTTCATGTTTTAGTGTTTTGTGGAACGTAGAAGAGTCAAGGCAGAGGGAGGTGAAGTGACTTGCGCCTAGTAACAGATCCAGTAATGGTGAAGCCAGGATTGACGTGCAGCTGGAGTCTTAACCACTACATCCTTTGCCTTCTGCAAGGGTAGGCAGTGTGGGGACAGGCAGTGCTGATACAGAAGGGTGGGGTTCAACACTGCTGCAGGCCAGAATGCCTCTATTAGTGTGACCCATGGTACCTTACTGTAGTCAGGTTTTCCTAGAACTGAGTTACATTAAGCAATATTCTTGTTTTGGAGCTTTTCCGTTTTAGGAAGGTAGAAGATCTGTAATAGATATTGCTCATATTCCAGGGACCTAAAGAAAACATGAGATTAAGTATGTGGAAGGGCTTTGTAATGTGCAGAATGGGGTAAGGATAGTATAATCCTCCCCCAACTTAGGGTAGCATCTGACATTTGGACACTCAGACACTCAATAACTATTTGTGAATGAATTGGTCAAATCACAAGAAGAAATCAAGTGTTCTCTCTCCCTCTGTCTGTACACATATACCTCCCCACTAAGTTGGGAGCTGTCTAGAACAGTGTCTCTGTCATCTCTGTGTCCCAGTGCCTTACAGAAAGCCCTAAAAACAGTCCATATTCAATACATGTTTGTGATTAATAATGTTTTTATGGGCTAGCCTTTCTCTCTTTGTGGGCAGATGAGCGGAATCACTGACTTTATTACTTCAGAGCCCCATTTACATATTTGACATGGTGAGAGGCAGGGGTTCAAGGATTAAGGGTTGAGAGGCTGGGAAGGCAGCATTCCCAGTGACTCAGCAGCCACTCCTCTAATCCTCACCACCACTGAGATAAGGGGTGTGTACTGAGTGGGGGAAACAGGAACCATCCCAGTTACAGGTTTGCTTTGTTTCCTGAGGCACTATTATCCCCAGTGCATTGAACCAGAAGGTGGGTCATTCTCCACCCAGTGAACAGGGAAAGTAAGTAGTCTTGTCCATCACATAAAGAAGGCAATGAGTTAGACTGGTTTGACCAGTTAGTTGTGGAACTTGATATAAGCAGCATGGCCTTTGAGTGATATGATCACAGTTGCCTGGTGGACGCTGTGATCAATGCAATTGTTGATCCTGTGCCGGGTAGCAGAGGAGGATCACAAGAACGAGTCAGCATGACCCAGAAATCCAGCTTTGACAATAGATGCAGAGTGACTCACAAAGGGAATGGAGTGCCCAACTTGCAATATAATCACCTAGCCCAGGGTGAGGTGACCTCATCTGGCCCAGGGTTACTGTGAGTGCAAGGAAGAAAAGAAATGAGTGGAGGGGTGGGAGGAAGAAAAAAAATACTGGCAGTGAATGGAGAGGACAAAGGCAGAAACATCAGAAAAGCTCTACAAGTCTAAGTTGGTGGTGGGGTCAGTAAAACTCTTGTAACTGAGTAAATGCAAAGGGAGGCTATAAGCCCATACAAACCCACATGAAGAAGAGCAAAGCAGAAAGGATCAGACAGACCACCATTGTGGCCCAAACACAGGAGTACTACCAACCTTCTCTTGTGAAGGATGCTTGATGGTCCAAACAAGCATGACATTTATATGGATTCAGTGGATTATAACAAAATACCATAGACTACGTGGCATAAAAGACAGAAATTTATTTTCCCAAAATCTGGTAAATTCAAGATTAAGGTGCCAGCAGATTTGGAGTCTGGTGAGGGTCCACTTTCTGGTTCATAGATGTCCGTTTTCTTGTTGTGTCCTCATGGTGGAAGAAATAAGGAAGGTCTCTATGGTCTCGTTTATAAGAGCACTAATATAATCCATGAGAACTCCAGTTTCATGACCTAATCATCTCCCAAAGGTCTCACTTCCTAATACTATCACATTGGGGGTTAAGATTTCAACATATGAATTTGGGAGGTTGGGGGAGCACACATTCAATCTCTAAGAACTGTTATGCTAAATTTGTATACAGTTTTCTCTAGTACAATTTCTTGTTATCAAACAATTTGTTAATCTAAAGTTTCAGTTAAAAATAATTCAGGCATTGTCCAATAAAGAAATAATGGCACCTGGGTAGAGCCAGTTGGTTATTTTTTCTCAAATTGTGTGATGATAGTTGTGGAAGGAGTTCCTTTACAATGGCATCCCAACCAGATATGCTCAATCATTTCATAATAGGAAAAGGTGAAAAAATTGATGTGTGCGAAGGCTTCAACTTAACCAGCTCCATTCGACCTTTAAGTAAGAGTGAAGAGACATCATGCCCACATTCATTTAGTAGGAGCCTGAAAGAACAGAATTAAAATGAGGTGGGTGCCAAAGCTGGCTGAACACTTTAAATATTAAAGTTACAAAGTCTGGATTAAAAGAAGGGCATATTTTATCAGTCAGTTGGGAATTGTGATCCATATTATCCCACCCTTTTTACTATACTTTATTTAATCAAGGTTTTAACACTCACAGCTATTCCAAAACCTCTGTAAAAAAAAATACAAAGAAAACAAACAAACAAACAAAACCTTGATTCTGAGAAACAGACAAAAGACTATATAATGATTTATCTTAAGAATCTGTGAACTGTGGAATCATGATTGTTAGGACTGAGAGACACCTGCTCACCTTTCTGAAATGAGTTGCTGAGAGATATTCTGAGATTCAGAAAGGGTAAGGGATACAATGTTGACCTTTTGGAGACAGGAAACCTTTGATGAACTATAGGACACCAAGACAGTTCATTTAAAAGATGGTTTCAAAGCATTATCCGGGCTGGTTTTGTATGTGCATTACTGAAGCCCTTGGGTTACCTTTTAACATAAACCCAGCAAAATAATGGTTTCCATGCTTGTTCATTTGTCTGCAACCCTCATGTGGCACCTTAGCTTTTGGGCTTTGTAACTGCTTTTCAGTCTCTTTTGTGGACAAAATTAAAATTTCCCTACCATTTGACAGCACAAAACTTTCCTAAGATGGGTGTTAAAGAGAAAAGAGAGAGGAAAAGGTCACTATACCATTTCCATATAATTAAAGCAGTGCAAACAGCTAAATAAAATTGTTGCTAATGGTATTTACTCGATTCTCTCTCTGAGTCCCTCTTCTAGTCTTGGAATAAGTTAAAGATCAGTTGCTTATAAAATGTACAGATTGTAAATCTTCGTTACAGATAACAGGGTATGCATTTTTTAAATTAACACTTTATTACAAGTCATGCTGTTATGGAAGTATATATGGACTTAGGTGAAAGGTGTACATTTTTTTAAAGACAGCTTTGTGTTAGGGCTGTGTTTAGGCTTATGTGTCCTCTTTCTCTGCCTCTCTCTCTGTCTTTATATATGTACTTATGTTTATATGTGAATGTGCATACATGCACATACGTGTACATACATGTCTATCTGTTTTATAAGGCAATAATATTTAATGAAGTATAGGTTAAAACTTAGAAAAAAATTGCTTCAAACTTTTATTTATACTTAGATTGACCATGTACCCATGTATAGGAGTTTGTCCCCTTTTAATGCTTAAAATGAAAGAAACTAAAAGTCAAAAGTAACCAATGACTTTTCCTTTTTTTTATTCTAAATGTGGAATTAATGAAATTGTTTGGATATAGATGAGGAAGTTAAGACTTCTAAACTGCAGAGTTTAAACTTAGTGAGAAATTTATATCAGTAAGAATGAGTCCCCAACAAAACTGCCATCGTTATTTATGTGTTCATTAATTGAACACATCATTATGTGGGTACATTAGTAGGGATACTGAGAATAATGGGCCATCCTGGCTTTCAATTCTAGCAGAGGAGTCTGAGAAATAAACAATAACGTATTGTGTGATGTGTAATGTAACTCAGGGTTATAGGGGAATGGAAGGTAGCACAGCATACCCAGCGTGTATCGGGGAATTTTCCTGGGACAAGAGATGCTTGTGCATCACAGCTGTTAGCTACTAGCTAACGGGGGGAGGAAAAGCCTTTGCAGTGGAGGAACTGTGCATTGTGTCCCAAAGACACTGAAAGAATATTTTGAGGAAGTGCGGGTAAGTTTGAGTTATTAAACTTTAGGGTGTAACAGGAGGATGAAGAATCCTTCAAAGGAGCCCCAACTTTGCCATTAGCCTTCCTCTGTGAAGATATTACAAACAACTGGAGTTGGTGCTCTCCTTAGTGTACCTATGACTTTTTGCAAATTTCTATTGTTGGATTTTTCACACACAATTTAATTGTTCATGTCTGATTTTCCTACTTGTCTTCAATGTCAGGACTGTCTCCCAGTTCTTAACATAAAACCTAGAAAATGGTAGGTGCTCAATAGCACCTCCTTATTAAACACATATATGAAAGACTGGCTGGGTGGATGAGGAGATTATGTGTAGCTTGGGGATGAGAAAGTCAAGAATTTCCCTGGTTATCAGCAATGCTTCATAAAATCTTAATGGTTTCATTTTTCTGTTTTAGATTACTGGCAGCATATAATAGTCTTACCGATAAGCACCTGGCTGGATATTTTAACAATACGAGGATAAGGCGGCATCTGTTAAGATCAGGGCTGGTAAGATTTGGTTTACTTTCTACCTTTTTATTAAGTCCAATAATTCCCTCCCTTTTCCAGTTTTCTCTTTGAGCTCATCAGTAACATTTCCCACACCCCCCACCCCATTTTAGAAAAATTACTTCCTTTCCAAAGTGTTGATGTATCTTTTTGAGGCTGTGTTTCTAAAGATGGAAAGAGAGGTCAGGCAACTTAGGAATTGTTGAGGAAAAGCCCTGAGTCTCCAACTGCATATTTCACTTGGTTGTCTATTCATTCATTTATTCAACACATTTATTGAACACATTGTATGAGCCAAGAAATGTTAAGGATTAAGGATAGAGAAGACTACTTATTTTTAGAAAAATATATTGTTTTTAATAATCACAGAATATGGTGTGGAAGACAGGAACAGTTAAAAACTTCTCTGAATTTTTAAAAATTCATTTCCTGGGTTGATTTATCGATACATTAGTATCTTTTCCTAGCTCCAAAACTATCATTTCCACAAAATTTTCATTTTTATAAATATATTTAATATGAAAACATTTAATACTATAATTTTACATTGAAAGAAATGGGCATCATTATAGAAAGTGTGACTAATGATTTCAACTGTTTACCTTCTTAAAACACAGTGATTTTCCTTAACTATTGTTGCCATGGTGTTGAAAAGATATGCAGTGTGTTTCTAATTGTTGTTTATGTGCTTGGCACTCTGGCTGGGTAGATCTCATAGAGCCTGCTTTTTGTCTCCCACGGCTTTGTTATCAGACAGACCTGGCTGAAACTTGGCTCTGCCATTTATAAGACATAGACTCTTGAGCAAATAGCTTACTTAACTTTTGCAGCTCCAATTACCTCAATTGTAAAATGAAGATAATGATACCCAGACCTCAAGATTTTTGTGGCAATTATAGATGTATAATAAATGGTTGTTGTAATTATTGTGGTTACTATGTATTAACATTACTTCTTTGGATTGCAGTCTGTCAGCTTCATGTATAAATGGGAAGGACTTTGTACTTACTTATCAACATCATTAATAAGCACTTAATTGAACATTGGTTAGGTGCATGGCAACTCAACGAAGATACAGCTCTTTCTCTACAGAGGTCATTCAAATATAGTCCCTGAATCAGTAGTGTTCATCATTATCTGGGAAATTGTTAGAAAAGGCGAATTTTAGAATCTCGTCCCAGACCTATTGAGTCAGAAGCTGTGGGGTGCAGCCAATCAATCTGTTTTTCAACTTGCCTTCCAGGTTCCAAGTTTAAGGACTTTTGCCCTAGAGGAGTTTTCAGTCTAGTTGGGGAGATCAGACAACTCCAAGAAAAGATAATGACACATGTGAACTGCAGAAGAAGTAGTGGTGCAGGCCATTTTCAACTTTTTTTTTTTCAATTTGATACACATGACTTGGTGTCCCGTGGACAATACATTTCAAAGACTGTAACTGAGTTGTAATTCCAAGCACCCTTTCTATAAACAGGCCTCTTTCTTCCATTGGAAAATGTATTCATAAAAAATAATTTTCAGTAGCCAATCACTTATATCACAACTTAGGTGATCTCAACCAGTTGAATATGCTGTAATAATAGTGTTAAAAAACTACAGTTATCAAAATTAAGAAATATGTGGGCTCAGATTAGAACTGAAAAGAAGAGCAGCCTTAAAGGAAGAATAAAAAACAATCCAGGAAGGATAATATCCTCTGCATAGAAGAAGGAGAACAATACAAAAAATATACCCATAGGAAGGATTAAAAGTAAAGTAAAGCAAAGCAAATACAGTTGACCCTTGAACACGCAGGTTTGAACTGTAAGGTTCCACTTATACCTGGATTTTTGTCAATAAACACCTGTACTGTTTCTCATTCTTGGTTGGGATGCAGAAGGCCAAATGTATGCATTGATCTATGCCATTTTATATAGGGGACGAGTATCCAAGGTTTTTGGTATCAGTAGGGTTCCTGGCACCAATCCCCTGCAGAGACCAAGGGACAACTAAGTTTTTAGGGAGTCAAGGATTATCTGTGTATTTCCAACTGCACAGGTATAGGTATCCCTAACCTTCATGATATTCAAGGGTCAGCTGTAAATAAAAACCATAAACTACCACTTCTGGGATTTGCAATGGCATCAACTGAAACCAATCTGGAATACTTTATATCTGCAGTACTGCATAATCTGAAAAAGTCTGAATCAACAAATTAAATTACATTCTGGGCTGGAAAATGGAAGAAGAAAAAGCAGTGTGAAAACAAAGTAATGAAGCCAATTATTTTTAAAACAAACTGATGAGAGCCTCTGTAGCTTACATGTTTAGCCCTTCAGAGTATTTCCTATGAGATCATCAGTCCTGTGATCACTGCTTCTCTTTATTGTTTCAAGGTAGCACCCTTCTTTCTGAACATGTGTGTGGGGTGGGGAGGAAGAACACCTGGGTTCCATCGAGGATAAATTGCTACTCTAACGAAAACCTTGTTTTAAACATCAAGTGTACCACCTGTGTGTGTTGTCACAGTGACGGGCATATAAGACTGCCTTTCTCTTTTTTGCCTTACGAAATATTTATTAAAAATAAAGGTTTCTCGAACATAGTATTCTCCTCTAGGCTTAGGAGACACTGCCATTCTCTCTCTCTCCCTTTTTGGTAATTAACCATACATTTTCTGCTTTGCGTTTCTATGTATGTTTTATTTACTCATGACAGATCACAAGAAGTGGAAGAATACTTTCTGAAAAAGAATACAAACTAAATATCATGAAACGGGATCACCAAAAATATATCCGGGAATGCTTAGCCCAGGCTATTTTCCATAAGGTTCTTGATATGGAGGTACAAATATTTACTATTTTCTTATAACTGATATTTTCTAATGTGATAATAATACTTCCATATGCAGAAACAGAGGAATTCTTTCTGTATCTCATTAAGAGGATGGAACAAGTTGACCTGAGAAGTGCTCTATATTTCTCTAGGTAGCAAGGAGCCAACAGACTGTGAAGTAAGCTTTTATCCATTTCAGTTAGAGAAAAATATGGATATCATTATATATTTTGTGATATTTAATTTAACAAATGTAGATTTTTAATCCATAATGGCTACTTTAAAACATACCAGCCCTCACCATCTGTACCTCAATTTACAATTTGCTAAAAAAAAAAAGTGACATCTGTTTAAATATCAGTAATTCTACTGCCATGAATTATTTCAGATTTGTTATTCTTTTAAGGCTCTGAGGCTCAGCCATATGCTAAATTTCAGGGACTAGGCATTGAAACATCTGCTGTCCCTCCTACTTTTAGGCCACATTGGTCAGCATAGATTCACAACCCAAGCTTCACATGCTTTTTTTTTTTTTTATCTGACATGTCATTTTTAGTAAGATATCTAGCTAAATTGATAAATTATTTTAGCCTTGCTCCATGAAATTTGTAGTTTCAAGCATCAACACCATTTTAATCTCTGTGAAAAACCATGTCACTTCTTGGCTTGAACATATAGCAATAAATCAGAAAACTTGGCTATAAAACCAATGACCTGTGGGTGCAGTAAACATTTATGGACAACTGTAGAATCATCAGTAAACCAATACTAAGTTTAGTGCCATGGGAAAATATTTATTATTATGCTACCATTATATTGAGCAAATGTTGTGTTCACTTAAGATATATACGATCTTTTAATTTAGGAATTTATTTTATGCTTATGTCACATGCATGAATTACATAGAATCATTGCTTATGGCATCCAAATTCACTTGTTTATAAAAGTATTAGTTAGAATTTTACAATTAATGTTAAAAAAATAGTAGTGTAAAATTAATCTTTACCTAGTTTCAAACTTAATCAGTAGGCACCAAATTCTATATTAGACTTGATCCTTAAAGTTTGGTTTTCCAAACTTTCATGTAACTGACACACTGTAACTGTTAAATTATGCTATTATTTAAGCATCTTCCTGTATTCCTCAAGTTTGAAATAAATATCTTAGATAAATGGCAATATGTAATATATGTAATTATATAATATGTAAATTAACAAATAGACTATTTCTCTCTAAATTGTCACATTAGTCTCACATTTAGATTATGCTGATGCTGTTTACTGATGTGTTAATATTCATGTATTCATTCCTGCAACAAACATTAATTGCAGGCTTACCATGTACCATTATGAGGCTATGTGATTAGCTACAAGATACAGTTTTTAAAAATGCTGTAGAAAGTAATCAAATGATAGAAGAAAGGGACAGACAGGTGAGATAAAAAGGATTGATGACTTGCCTCTGTGAGAAACAGAGGAAGCTGAACAGAAGTTCTGCTATTTGAACTGGGCCTTGAAGACTAAATGAGACATCACATGAAAACGTGAGAGAGGCACCCCAGAAAGTGAAATTACAGAGGTGTGACAGGACCCTGTGAATGGAAGGGAAAGCTCACCGAGGCCAGACTGCACAGTGGGTTGGTGAAAGAGTGGTGGGAGGTGATACTCTTTGGTAAGTCAGGGTCTAGTTTCTAGAGGGCTTTCAATTTCCAACTAGGTTTGGAGTGTAGGTGACGATCTAATACAGTGAAACATTTCTTTCAGCAGAAGAGTGAAACAAATGAGTAGAACTGTTTTTCAAGGCTGATGTTGCTAAAAATGTGGAAGATGGAGTAATGAGCTAGAAAAGATTGGAAGTGGGAAGTCTATTAGGAAACTGTTGCCAAGGGTGTGGGGTGACAGCAGTCGTGGAGACACTGGGGAGATGCAGCTGTCCTCAGGGAGAGGGAGAAAGACTGAAACAGGTGGGGGAGGGCTGAGGAGGGGGAAGGGAGGGAGCCCAGAGTGATGCTGAGGTTTGCAGCTTGGTGTGTGGTGTGCGCATGGAACGAGCCTGGGGACAACGCCATGGGCTGGAAAAGAGCCTTCAGGTGGTGGGAAACTGATAAAGTGGTCCTCACAAACTTCAGAATGTTAGTAAGGCGAGTGCAGGGACACAAAGAAATTAGGTTTGACCCAGAAGATGAAGACTTTGGTGGTCTTGCTAAAATTGTTTCACTGAGGGTACCGAGGAGGGGTGAGGGCTGTGGTGAGTTGGAAATATATAAATGGAAGATGGAAAATGGTTGATAATTCATCTAAAGTTTGATGATAAAGTGGGTGAGAAAACAGGAAACGGGGAGAGAAGAAAGGGAAGTGTGAAGAAGAGGGTTCATGATACTTAGGGAATGATGCAGTCTGTAGGATCTCAGGGCAGCAGGAGGGGATCAAGAACTGAGAAAAAAACTTTAAAATGCTCTCAAATGTGACTGTCTTCGACTCAAGTCGTAAGCATGTTATTTTTCTATAAGGTTTATTTTTCAGTTATATGACTAATATATTACAAAAAATTTAGAAAACACAAAAATGTGAAAAAGGGGAGTAGTCACCTACAATGCCTCCTCTCAGAGATACCTGTTGACACACATTTCCCTTTTGTCTGTATTTATATTGATACATTCATTAAAGCATGCTATGTGTGGAGGGGAACATGGTTTTGTGAACAAAACAAACAAACAAAAACATATTGGAAGTTAGTGTCAGAGAGACCCAAGTTCAACCACTGACTAAGTGTGTGAGCTGGGGGCAAGCCTGTGATCCCCTGCCTCAGCTTCTTCATTTGTAAAATGAGGCTCCTTAGCACTTACTCTTGTTGAAGAAGAGATGAAGCAGAGGAGATGAAGCTCCTAGATTGAGAACGGGCACACAACATGCACTTGATCTCCTAAGTTGTATTTCTGTGCAATGCTGCATCCTCCTTTTTCCTGCGTTATAAGTAAGCATTTTCTATTTCTTTTAAACAAAATCTTCATAAACCTCACCTGATTATATTCTATTTCATTACATGGGTGTGCCAAAAACTTCATCATTCTCTTTAAGATTTACATTGCTTCTAAATTTTTGCTTCAATGAGAACAAAAATAACTACAATATCAACCAACCTTTTAGACAGCATCTCTGTGCATAACATATATATTTTTTTAAAGTCACATTTTCTCTTTGGTTTAGAAGTGAGATTTATTGGTTAATGGATAGGGACACTTTGGACTGTCTAATATATGTTAGGGATTGGTTTTCCAAAGAGTTGTACCAGTTTATATTCCCACTTGCACACTTAAGCAGGTAATTCTTCTCTATCTCAAGGACAAGAGAGGTAATTCAGAATAGAATTAGCTGGTAGCATTATTTTCTTTTTAAAAATTTCTTGCTGCAATTGATGTGATTCTCTCCTCTATTCTTTTCCTGTATGTTTAGCGTTACCATCAGCTTGAAATAAAAAAGAAACTGGAGACCTTAGCTAGGAAAGAGCGAATTCAGAGATTTAAGGTAAGGAGCTACATAACTCTCTTTTACTTCATAATATTACTTTATGATTTTGAAAGCCAATGGTGCTGTTATTGAAGTTGCTTGGGATCCTTTACTTTGAAGTAACTCATATCTCAGATGATGGTTTTAGCAAGCCTAAATCTAAGTCAGCATTGTTACAGAAAATCATGACAACATAGGAGCTGCCTATGCAAAATAAGTCCTATAAGGCACAAATCTTTCAAAGAAAAACTTGAAAACATTATTTTCAAGCTTGGAATTTTGCTTTTGTATTTTCTTGATTAATAGTGATAGAAGCTGAAGGATTTTGGGTTTGTTGTCTTAAGAAGGTAAAAAATAGATGGTGATGCTCCCAAAGGGACAGAAAACAGGACATTCTAAGAATTATCCAATGGCCATTTTTATGCAAATGTGACCCTTGAAAATACATGATAGGAAAGATGTACCTTAACAAACAAAAGCATAAGATTAAGACACTTTATATTGGCATTTTAAAAATTCCATTTGTTTTCTATTTTTGCATTTGACACCATTCTTTGAAGTAAGTTATGAAATATATAAATTTGAATCAAGGGATGAGAGAATCAATTAGGCATGTTTGAAAGGTTTCAGTTTAGGGTGTCAGTTTTATTCAATTTCTTGAGACATTCAAACTCACACGTTCTTCATTCTCTGCGTCGTGTTACAAAGTGGAGCCGAAGACCCATTTTACAAACTGATGAATATTTGTAAAGCTTCTGTGGAATAACTTGCCATATAAGACAGTACTTTTTTTCTCTTGCTTGATAGACTCACATCTGTCTATTTTATCATGGTCAAAAGATAATCTTGTTACAAAAGTGTTGTTAAATAACAGGAGAGAAGTCAGTTTTTCAAGATCAGGAGAGTTAGTGTGTAGAGATTTGTAGTTAATTCAACTTTGCCAATATTGTCCTATATCAAGGGCTTGAATGATAGATTCTAGAATTTACTGCTGAAATGTTGATGGAGAAAAATGGTTCCTGGAAACGAAGAGTGACAAGTGCTGCCTGAGACAGTGCACTATCCACTCCTGCTCAGGTTGCCGGACGCACTAACTAGATATACGGGCATGTTACAGCACTGGCAGATTTGTGACAGACACCCCACTTCCTACCTGTCTGATTTTTATTTGTAACTATTTTCACTTTATAGCTGCACTTGGTGAAGGAGGTATGTGTTGGCCTTTTTAATGTAATCTCAATCCTTTTGCTTAGGGCATTATTTAATGAATTTTTAAGGTGAAAACTATACTTTCGGTAGTCTGTTGATCAGAGTAGTAAGGAGCATTATGCTTCTTGTAGTTATCTGCTTAAAGCAGATAAATATTATTGCTAAAACTGAGAATACACAGCTTCTGTAACTGCTTCTCTGAGTACAGCTATTTCTTTGAATTAAGCGAACTCAGTTTCCTGCCTTTCACTATTACACCTAATACGCTAGCACAGCTGTGGAAACCTTTTCTGATGATCAAGATAGGTCTCAGAAGGAATACTTTTGAAAGTAATGAGAAAGGACTTCTTTAGTCATAAAATCTATTACTTAGTACTAACCTAACCCAGATTACTAATTACGCATCGATTTGTGAAATCACTTTTCTATTCTAGGGAGAGCCTACAAGATGGTCTATAGAAAACAACATGCCAGTCCTTTCTCCCCACCCCCCAGCGGGCCCAAAGACTAACCGTGGCCAAAGTGTTATGGTTGATGAGGGACATTCCAGTCCAATAACACTGGTGAGTCATATTGAATACTGTCATGTACTGTCCCAAGTAATTAATTTATAATTTGTAATTACTTATTACTCTCAGAAAGAATCCTCTATGGGTACATGTCTGTAGAATCCTGCAAATCCTACTGAATGAAGATGTTGGCTTATATGTCTATTCATTTAGCTCTGCTGAACACCCCACCTATAATCAATCATCACCCCTGACAAGCCCATTTTACTCATTATTGCTAGGTTAGTTTTCTTGAAGTACTGAGTACTTGTTACTTATATGCCCCCAAATCTTCATTTGCTATGTGTCACCTAAAGAAAAGCTCACACTCTTTCACCTGACATTTAGGATCTGAAAGCTTATCACCTCAATTTAGCTATCCCCACAATTATCCTTTAACATCCTACAGTGCAGCAAAATTGAACTCCTAGTTGTTCCACACATGTTCTGTGTTTTCTGACCTCAGGATTTTGTTCGCGCTGTTCTCTCTACTCTGATCTTTTCTGTAAAGCTTATTTATGCACATAACTTCAATGGTATTATATAGCATTTAGAGCCAGACACTTATATTGTAATTCTTTTATCAAAAGTATATGCATACAATCTAAGATAAAAATAATTAAATGTACAGAAATGACATTAAAAAACTTGAAGGAAGTTATAGTAGCTTGAAATAATATACATAGAAGAAAAAATTTGCAGAATATTTGCTGGAGGTTGATGGTTTAAGTTTTAAATCAATTGCTTAATTATGTCTTTATTTTGCTTTGTGTAGCCTAATATATTTCCTTGTTATGAACATTTTTTTGATGGCATAATATTTATAGAGAAATTATAGAGCTTTTACAGATTGTTAAAGTAGATTCATCACATATATTGTTAAGCTTTGACATTTTCCAAAAGGTAAATATGTTTTGACATTTCCTGGTGAACAGCTCAAGATATGGAAAGCAACCATCTTCCCTTTGTTGCTAACATATTTCCAGGCTTATTTAAATGTATATGTACATAGTTCTTTTATTAGGTGGCAAATTCACTAGACTCTCAAAAGCTTAACCGAGGTGAAACAAAAGAAACATTCAAGTGCTGTTTTCTATCTTCCTACCTGTTTCAGAGAGGAAAAAACTCTTGAAAGGCTTTCTTTTCAATTTTCCAGCTGAACACCCTCAATAAGTAGTTTATGATACATCCAGGAGATCTTAATGTGGCAGGAATGAAAAAGTAATTTTAAAATTACAGGAAATACTGACACCAGCACTTCAGAAGCCTTTCTGTCTGATAAGCCACAATTCTTCTCTCAGTCACCCCCCATGGTGCTTCTGCACGGTAGCAGATACCTATTGTGATCTTGGAATCGTAGTTCCCATTCTACAGAAATTCAGGTCCTCTTTTTTGTTTTCCCAACCTGGATACATATCTTTTGTATTTGACATATGACCTCCAAGTGCCATTGAAATGAAGATAATAATCCTTTTGCAATATTGCCATCTATTTTTCTCTTACAACTTTCTTCAGTGAATAAGGAAGGCATCTAGGGAATTGTTATTGCATTTGGTCACTAATTGCACCTAAAATTTTAAAATCACATACAGGCTTTTAGCTGCATTGTTTTCATTAAAACTGAAAAAAATCATTCAACTAATTCTGTACAGGCTTGGAAAATTCACCCCACGGATGTACTAAGAATTAGAAATGCTCAGCTAAGCTGAATAATCACCAGGTAGTCAATTTTAATTCACATTCTGCTACAGTTTTGAAAATGTTAAGCTACAATGCCATATTTATTCCAAGAAAATACATTATAAACAATTTTAAATATAGCAAGTTTAAGGTGGATTCTGATGTGAACTACAACCGTTTGTAACTCACAGCTGTTAGTTGAATGGTGCAGATTTGTTTTTAGAGATAAATGTAATCAATAAAACATTTGACTGCCACATTCATGTGACTGCTATCTGTATGCAAATGTGGGGAAGTAAAATTTAAAGTACAACAGCCAATAGATCATGTTCTAGTTTATGGTAACCTGCTTTTTGAAATTACTACATTAGATTGTCAATATTTTTGTGTTCAGTTGGATTATTTGGCAGGAAATAGTCTTAAGGTATGTTTGTTTTACAGAGTTCAAAGAAATTCTTTTGGGTGATCTGATTCCCTTGTTCAGACACCTCTAATTTGATTGCTCTTTGTGCGTTTTAAGACCTTTCACTTTTGGGCTCATATATACTTATGTTTTGTTTCTTTAAATCGAATGCTGTTCTAGTCAATCCACTTAGGTCTATGGGCAGAGACCCAAAATAACAATTATTTAAACATAAGGATGCTCTTCCCACCCCAGCACACACACGAGTCTCAGCTTGTGTGCCATCTCTACTCTATAAAGTCATCAAAAGTTCCGAATCCTTTTGTGTCACTGTACTGCCAAACTTAAGCTGCTGCCTTCACTCACATAAGCCAAGATGGTGTATCACTATGTAGATATTGCAGCCACAGGAATGGGGTAAAAGGGAGACTGAGGGCACACTTCTCTCTAAGGGCATGATCTGGAAGTTTCATGTATCACTTTTGCTTACGTCTTATTGGACAACACTGAGGTAGGTATACCTCTCTACAGAGTTGCAAGAGTTGCTGGGAAATATAGTTTTTATTTGTGATAGCCATGTTCCCTGATAAAAACTCTACACTAGTGAAGAAAGGAAAACAGATACTGGGAAATGTTGTCTTTGCCTCTCTTCTTAGCTGACTCACACCTGGCTCTCTTAGTGGGGTGCTCAGATTAACTATTCCTCTCCTTTGCGCCTCCATTTTTTTCTCTTGCTTGTCTGTTTGGATCAAATGGAACTGCTTCTGTGAAACTTTAATTTTTACTAGTTTCATTGTCTTATTCCAAATAACTTTTATCTCTAATTTCTTTTAGTTCTTAAGTATTTTGTTGTTATTGTATTTTGTTATTTTGTTGTTAATACTGGCAGTATTTGTGAGGTTCATTTGGCACTAATTGTCTTGTCACCATTAGATGTTAAAAATTACTTCTTAATCTCCTCATAGTGCCTACAGTTGGAATCCAATAAATATTGACAATAAAATCAGAGATTTAGCAACATGTGACAAAGGCTTGTCAGAATGGCATGAAGACCAATTTTTGGAGTAAAAGCTGTCCTATTATTTTTTATGTTTGTACAGAGCACTTTTTCAGAGTTGAATATTTTGTTCGCTATTCTTTACAGTCAATGTTTTAAGCCTTACTCATGAGTCATTTATATACTATCCTTCTCACACTCTTATCCAAATATACATGTACTATTATATATTCAACAGGTTTTCTACTATTTTATTATAATAGAACAACTGGGCCAAAAGCCTTGGTTTTCTACTTTAGAAATGTTGCTGATCTTTATACTGAACCCATAATGTTCATCAGTGCCCCAAAAGGCACTTCTAATGCACCATGCTGGCACTTTTGGTATTCTCTGCAGTATATTCTTGATTACAAAGTACATCAGTCAGGGTCTCAGCAGTAAACAGATGGCTCAAACAAATAGGGTAATTAGGAAGGGTTTAATAAAGAAACTATTTACAAAGATGCAGTCAGGGTTAAGGAAAACGAAGTAGGGACGTCTGGCATACTGGGGTTAGGCCAGTAGGAAACTACACCACGTAGGCCTAAGTGGTAAAGGCGGGGATTAGACATCAAAACCAGCAGGCGGAACTTGTGAGCTAGGAGAGGACTTCCTGACAGGAGCTGTGGGCTGTGCTGGAGGGGCCCAGCTGGCCCATCACAAACTGTGTGAGAGGGAACCAGGAGAATTAAGCCCTGAATCTCATTCTCTCCTCTTTTGATCTCCTGACTGTGCCTTTCATTGGCCAAATCTAACTGGAATCCTGAGGTTAATTGATGTGGTCCACAAAGAAATGACTCCCAGAGGCCAGAGCAGGGCAAAGGAGGTAGAGAGGAGGGGCATATGGAAAATATTCAGCCTACAAAACATCTCTTTTTACACAGTGTTTTACAAAGTTGCCAGTTACTATTTTTAATTGTTGTCTTCCTAATATTTCAAGAAAATTTGACTAAATAAATAGTATTAATAATTCATTCTAGTTAAGCATCCACCTTGTTTGTATTTTAGCACTAATCTTAAGAATTAAAGGACTCACAGTAGAATTTATGCTGAAAACATTTAAACAGAAATGAATCCATTCCAATCATATCCCTTCAGATCTCTAAAATAGGAATGTTATTCAATTTAACATTTCATTGAACAAAGCCATTCTATGCACAGCATAACTTAGGTATTGTTAGCAAGTTTATGGTATGAATGAAACACAGGAACCTTATAGAGAACAATTTCTTTGTCTAGAATGCTTTATAATTGTGGCATTTAGTTATGCAGAGGACTTCCGCACCATATGTTTTAACAAATACTTTGGGTCATAAGGGTATGTATAATGAAAGGACATAATTAAAGTTTAATTTGTTCAGTAAAAAGGTTCCATTAATTACTTTAGTAAATTTGTTGGGTTATTAATTGCTTCTGGAAACACATCAAGATACTAATTTAAATGAAATTTTTCCCCCTAATTGTCTAGACAGCCCCTCGACCGTACACTGCCCCAGGAAGTGTGCAGCCTCCAATTCGATTGCAGCCTCTTCCCAGTAATCCTGCTGTAGGAACTATTCCAAAGATGACTTCGAGGTCCAGATCAAAAACCTCATTGCTGGAAAATGAAGCTTCATTTCCCACTGGGGTAAATGTTATTTCTTCAAGAAATATCTTTTTATTGTTGATTAGAATATTAAATTATCACAATTAAGATGCTAAATTTAATTAATCTACTCAGGGAAATTTATATCATGTACTTATTAAGCACTTACAATGTACTTCTATTTATTTGACTCTAATGAGAAGGCCTATAATTTCTGGGTTAGTGAGCAAAAACAGTAAGGACTAGATTTGTATTAATATAACGTGATCACTGACTGATTTGAAGGGTTGTATGAAAAACAAAAAAACTTTTTATAGCTAGATAGCACTTCTATCAGAATAGACCCAGTGTTGACTGCTTCCAAATTTTAAATGCATGAAACCTAGAAAATGAAACTTTCCAAGAATAGGTTTGCATTTGCATGCTGACTTACTTTACCATCAGTGTATGAAATTGCTTCAAGTTTGACTCTGGATAATGTTGGATATAGAATGAAAAGAATGCCCATTTTAAAAAAATGCTGAATTAATCACACACAGGGGCTTGACTTTCTTTCCTTATGTCTCAGGTAAAATTTTCACTTATTTCAATAGAGCACAGGAAGGAGGTATACTAAAATATGTAAGTAAGGGAGGAATAATTAGGACATTCATTAATTAAGGAGGATATTGTTTGTATTTCTGACACCAAGGAGGAGCATTCACCAGCTTAAGAAAGAAACTATGTCATAAGTACAACAGTCATTATGTTCAAATGGGTGAATTTAGTTCCATTACTTTTTAGGAAACACGATATATAAAATTAAGATATTTTTGTCCCAACTGACAGATAACCTTGACACTAAGAAATTCATTCAAATAAATGATTATGTTTAACAGTAAAAGTATGAATATAGTTCTACAAATGATAACTAATATGTTAATGCATTTAATCCTTTCAGCTTATATAGTACTTTTCACAAACTTTTTAATAGATAATTTAATAGTTTCTCAGAAGGCAGGAGAAATTAAACCAAAAGTGGTGGCATGTTTTCTAAGAAAGACTGCATAGAGCTAGGCAGAACTTACTGGGTTGTCAGTCAATTAGGTTGACACTTTCAGGATCTGGTCTCCACTTTAAAGGCCCAGACATTTCCCGTTCGTTGTATCTAGTGTCCAGGAATGGTCAGGTCCTGAGAGTTTGTCTCAGGTTAACTAAAATAACTCATAACAAGCTTTTTCTCACTATAGTAAACCAAAATGGGGAGCAAAGTCATAATCAGGGAGCATTAATTCACAAGTTATCAAATAATTAAAGCATGTAGAAAGCAGTGCATCTTCTTCCTATAGGCAAACTCCATGGGAAACCCTATCACAATGAGAAAGTTGCCTGGTGAGTATGGAATTAGAATGAGGGGTATGGTTGAATGGAATGTTAATGGCATCATGCTAAGATGACTTACCCCTACCTCATTTTTGGAATGGGATTGCCACAGCTACCAGAAAACTCAAGGGTCTTTGGCTAAAAGCTGCTGTGTGCTCCAGAAATAACTTTGCCATTAGGACTGGAAACATTCAAAGTCCAATGGGTGAAATTTCCTCTCCCCTAGATAATACGTGGATGGGCACTTTCCATGTTTACCAAGGTGATTATATTATTTTTTTAAGTTCCTATAACTATTATTTTACTGTATTACTTCAGTAGACACATTTTTTTTTTCTGTTAGATACGTCAGTACTATCAATCATGTAAGTAGTCAAGTTCCACTGACTACGGAGGGATTTTTTTTTTCTTTCAGGTGATTTTTCAGATCTGATCTAAGCCACTGTGTGGATTTATTAATTAAATATGCATAGGACCTTTTATTTCCCAGTTTTCAAGTTTTTGGGTTGGAGTGATGGAGTGATAGGCACTTAATGATAGCTACATGGATGACAAGATTGAGATCGATCCCATATTAATTTAAACTAGCTAAACTTAGACTTTTCATTCAGTAAATATTTATTAGGTATTTACTATGGACTAGGTACTGCTCCAGGCATTGGTCATATGATATATCAATTATCAAGGCAGGCAAAAGTCTTTAACTTATTAGAGTTTATACCACATAGACAAAAAATACTGCTGGAAAAGACGTAATTTTTTTTAGGGCATTGATAATAAATATAACTTAAGATAAAGTTGAACAAGAAATTCCTAAAGAATAGTAGTCTGCATGATTGTTGAATATGTGGAGAGCACCCATTAAATTTGTATTGCTTTCTTGAAGATGTGGTAATTGAAGGTGTAGCAGACATAAGCAGGTTGAATTTTCTAACTATCAGGAGTGAGGGTCTTTGATTTAGACAAAAGCAATTTGTTAAAAAACAGGCTACTTGAAATGCAGTTAAGTAAAAATAATGAGTTGAATGAAAATGATTATCCTCAGCATGAGAGTTTCTCATACACTATTGATAGGAACAGAAATTGGTACAACTATTTGTGAAGGTAATATGGGAATATCTGTCAACGTTTTAAATTAACATGGTCAAACATTTTAACATACAGGAATTTTTCCTAGGAATGCACACATGGGAAGAAATAAATTAAAAATTATTTAGTATTATAGTGAACAATTGGAAGAAGACACCTAAGAATTTAATAGGATATTGTTTAAAAATGCTATACTATATTAAAGTGTGTTTTTAAAAATAAGGTAAAATTATTTGTACTAATATGGAAAGATGTCCAAGATACTTTGGACTAAAAAAGTGAGGTAAGGAACAGCATGTTAATTTTTAAAAAAATTTCTAAAACATTTCTAAATAAGGTATGCAATTGACTGATAACTACTTAGAAATTTAAAAATATCCCCAAGCCCTAAAAGTTCTCAATTCATTTTATTATTTTTAATATTTTCACTTCTTTAATTTATATTTGTTATTACAATACCACTATGCACCATAACAGAAAAATGGAAATGTAGGAAAAGAAAATTGAGAATGTAAGTAATACCGGCAGCATCAATTATTTTAACAATTCTAAACTCCTTGGTGAATATCTATTTAAATCCTTTTCTGTTCACATAAATATTGTCTTCAGTCAACATATGGACTATACGTACCTTTATTTGATCTTCTTTTACTTATTTGATACATGTTTGGAGAATGACTTTCCTTTTGTAAACATAACTTTGCACTGTTTAAGTATCTATCCCAAAGAATAAATTGGCTGAAAACGAATTTAAAACCACACCAAATAAATTGATATAAAGTGGATAAAAATGATTAAAGACACCCTAAAGTTTAAAAAACTACTTCAGATACACAAAAATTATCAGTTTGTGAAATTTCAGACTCAAATATATCTGGAAAATGTAAATAATTATTGATTATAATTTTAGTGATTTTTAATTGTTAAGGAAATACATATTGATTAAACTTTCAAATAATACAAAGATATATAAAATACAAAATGACATCCCCCTCAATAATCTAAATTCTCATGGCAAGTCATGTTCAAAGTCTTCCAATCATCCCTGATTTTATCAAAATCCATATTTAAATCATTTAAAGAAATGTGTGATCATATAACATGGATCTTTTTATGTTTGGATGAACAGATTCACATTATTTCTTTTGAAGCTGGTGAGAATTTATTGTAACAACAAAGTAAAATTTAATTACACATTCTCCTATTGATGGACTTGACAGTTCAACTAAATTTGTTGTACATATGTGTCTCTCTGTGTGTATGTGTGTGTCCTTATACACATTTATATCAGTGCACTTATCTTGGTATGATTTAGTCCTACAAATTGAATTTCTAGGAGAAAATAAGTTGAATAAAGTCTTGGGTCAGTGTCTGTGTTTGGTACCTTGCTATTATTATATATTATCATGGAATATTGTAAAACCTGGATGGGTGAAATTAATATGAAAAATGTGCTAACACCCCATTTTTAAGTGGCCTATCCAATCCTGCTTCAAATGAAACACTTCCAACTTCTTGATTCTAAATTTGTAATTATACTGGCTCTCCATAGATTTAATGGATTGTTGAGGAAAAATCCCAAAAGTATTATGAAAATGCCAATACTATATTTTGTTTAAAACATACTTAAATAAGGTTAGAAATTCATGATAATTTAATTTTCTGTGGCTACTACAGAATGCCTTTCAACAGATGGGAGTATTTTGAGTTTGCCTATTGATAACCAGTTGTGTTTGCATGCAATGTCAGATCATACAGTTTTTGTCTTTCATTTTGGGGTATGTTGAGTCACCATTTCTGTTTCACTGGTTTCTATCTCATGAAATGTGATTACAGGGCAAGAAGGTAGTGATGAAGTTCAGGAACTCCATGGATAATTCACAGGGAATGAATCGATACCAGTTTTTGAACATTAACAGTTACATGCCTGTTCCTCCTCCACCTCGTCCCCCCAATGGAAAAATCACATGGGAAAATAGACCTGAAACATGGAGAAGGAGAAGATTTCGTCCAACCACTGCTCCAAATGGCTTAGAACCTCTCTTTACCAGGGTGATTATGGAATCAAGTTTTCTTTTTTAATTTATCATAGAATACATTGCATTATTAAATTTTTAGATGTGCAGTAAAAGCATCTAGGGAAATGAAAGGCAAAATGCCTTGCATAAAAAATATAGTAGTTTTATAAAAGTAATTGTAAGCTTGAATAAATCTGAAATAAAATATTTAAGTAGTTCATTCAGTAACAATTTAGCACAATTGATAAAAAATCCAGTGAATCTTGTAGTCAGATTTTGTTTGTACTATATCCATTTCTAAATTATTTTTTTCTTTAATTTGCCCATTCAATCACATGTTATCAGAAGTATTTTAACATTTGATTTGTGAAAATTCAGGGACTTTATAAACACAAAAATAATCTACCATAAAATATTTTATTAAAGCTTATTTTTAATTTTTTTTTGGAAAATTATTGTATAATATTTAGAAAATTTTTTCTTTCATTAGTCTTCAAAAATATTGTAGTTTCCTTTCCTCAAAATATTGATAAATAGTTCTAAGGCCAGTTAAACTTTTACAGATATAGACTAGTATGAAGGCAAAATATCTCTTAATTTTTATTGTGTAAACATACAGCAAATGGTAATTACGTATAACTTGTGGTTATTAGCAGGTAGCTAGATCAACATTTTACTGATTGAGATTCAGGGAATGATGTACCAGCATGCACATAGACTGCTTGCTGGCTCTTCAAAACATACCTCAGTCTTTTTTAAAAGTCATAATTATTGTGGTAAAATTGGTGTACAAGATTATGTATATATTTCAGGAGTACATTATAATTTGGTATTTGTCTACATCACAAAGTGTTTACCACTGTAAGTCTAATTACCATCCATCACCACATAATTGATCCCCTTCACCCATTTCACCCTCCTTTTAACCCCCATTCCCTCTGATAACCACCAATTTGTTTTCTGAGTCTATGAGTTTGTTATATCTGTTTTACTTTTTCATATTCCACATATAACTGAAATCATATGGTATTTGTCTTTGTGTTACTCATTTACTTTTCATAATACCCTCTAGATCCATCTATGTTGTTGCAAATGGCCAGTTTCCTTCTTTTTTATAGCTGAGTAGTATTCCACTGTATATATGTACCACATCATCTTTATCCATTCATCTTTGGTGGGCACTTAGGTTGTTGCCATGTCTTGGCTATTGCAGATAATGCTGCAGTGAACATAAGGGTACATATGTGTGTTTGAATTAGTGTTTTTGTATCTTTCAGATAAATACTCAGAAGAACAATAGTTGGGTCATATGGTACCTCTATTCTTAATTTTTTGAGGAATCTTCATAAAGTTTTCCATAGTGGGCATACCAGTTTACATTCCTGCTAAGAGTGTATGAGGGAGTGTTCTCTTTTCTCTACATCCTCTCCAACATTTGTTACTTACTATCTTTTTGATAATAGGTATCCTAACAGGTGTGAAGTGGTGTCTCATTGTTTTGATTTGCATTTCCTTGATAATTAGTGATGTTGAACATCTTTTTATGTGCATGTTGGCCATTTGTATGTCTTCTTTGGAAACATGTCTGTTTAGATCCTCTGCTCATTTTTTAATTGGGCCTTTTTTTTAAATTACAGTATTGAGTTGTGTGAGTTCTTTATACATTTTGGATATTAAACCACTTATCAGATATGTGATCTGCAAATATCTTCTGCTATGCCTTTTTTGGTTGTTGATGGTTTCCTTTGCTGTACACCTTTTTAGGTTTATCTAATCCTTTTGTTTTTGCTTTTGTTTCTCTTGCCTTTGGAATCCTATCAAAAAAAAAAAAATAGCTAATACAAGGACCTGGTCAAGGAGCTTACTATTGCCTATATTTTTTCTTTGTTGTTTTTTGTTTTGTTCCCCTAGGAATTTTATGGTTTCAGGTATTAGATTCAAGTCTTTAAATCATTTTGAGTTAATTTTTGTGTATAGTGTAAGATTGTGGTTTAGTTTTTCTCTTTTGCATGTGGCTGTCCAGTTTTTCCAACACCATTTATTGAATAGACTGTCCTTTCCCCACTGTATGTTCTTAGCTCATTTATTGTAAATTAATTGCCAATATATGCACAGGTTAATTTCCGGGCTCTCTATTCTGTTCCACTGACCTGTGTCTGTTTTTATGTCAATACCATACTGTTTTGATTTGTATAGCTTTATAGTATAGTTTGAAACCAGAAAGCATGGTAGCTCTAGCTTTGTTCTTTCTCTGGATTGCTTTGGCTATTTCAGGGCTTTTGCAGTTCCACACAAGTTTTAGAATTATTCATTCTAGTTCTGTGAAAAAATGTCATTAAAACCAACCTCACTCTTAAGTGCTTTATTTACCCCTTGTCCGCATCTCACTCCCTGTATCTACCTTACCAATAAACTTATCAAAAAATTGGGGCTATCTTCCTCATGCTTGCTCAGATTTCCTATTTCATTGCTATTTTCACCAATTCTCTTCCTTCATTACAGTCTCTGACAGAGAGCATTTTACCCTTTATCTTTGAGGCCCACCCTCTCTACC
Source organism: Lyroderma lyra (assembly GCA_004026885.1). Taxonomy (NCBI): domain Eukaryota; kingdom Metazoa; phylum Chordata; class Mammalia; order Chiroptera; family Megadermatidae; genus Lyroderma; species Lyroderma lyra. The sequence continues at coordinate 89,807 of PVJL010001157.1, read as the reverse complement.
CTGTGTCCTTGATCTTATCCTTTTTCTACCACCTATGGCAGCTAACATTGTTTGTCATTCTCCTAATTTGTATTTTTATACTCTCTCTAGTATTCATCTCTGTCATTCAACATACTCGGGCCTTATATAAAACAACCAAGTCCTTTCCTCACATTTTGTATCCTTAGACTTCTATTTTTTCTTTTCCTACTACAAAGTTCTCTGAAGAGAGTCATTTACTATACCTTAATCTAGCAAACCACCCCAGGCAACTCAGCTTATAACAATAAAGGTTTGTTTTTTTGTTCTCATCATTATCTTTTGTTGGCCAGCTATAATTCTGGGACTCCCACTAAAGTAGTAGTCTCTGTCAGGGGTATGTTGCCCTCATGGACTGCAGAACCATGGAATATTTGTAAGATTCCACTCAGAAGTGATACGGATCACTTGCACTTGAACTCCAATACCAAGCTTGACATCAATGGAGTGGGAAGTATCATCTCTTAAAGAGCAGGGCAGTGAATATTTGGAGCAATAATAGAATCTACCATGTTCGCTAACTTCCTTTTGAACCCTTTGCCTGCTGCATTCAGTCTCCACCAGGCCAACACACATGCTTGTATTAAAGGATGTGGCCCCCTACTTAGCAAATATGGTGACTTCCTCATCATCCTCACTTGGTGACAGCATATGATTTTTTGATGTTAAAATACATTACTGAGATAAACTCTACCTGGTCATACTTTTAAAATAAAAAAGTTTAAATATCTCAGAAACCATAAGAATACATAAAATCTGTATGTACAAGTTAAACAACAATAATCAATAAACACCTGTGTTTACACTATTACTTCTTTAAAAAGTAGAACACTCTTGTCATGTGAATATTATGAGTCCCCTATTCCTATCTCATCACATCCCCCACTGATCCCCAAAGCAACCACCACACTGTGTTAACTGAGTTCCTGCTTTTCTTTGGAGTTCTATGATTTATATGCATAAAACTTTAGAAATAAGCTCAAACCTAGCATTTTAATGAAAGAATAATATTTCTAGGAGAAAATAAGCTGGATATAGTCTTTGAGTCACAGTTGGGGCTTGGTGACAGTTTTAAGAGCCCCCTCTGAGAAAGTCAGAGAGATCAGGTCATAATAGAAAAATGGAATTCACCAGCGTCAAAGCATCTAGTGAGGTCCTAGTTGGGGCCAGCCACTGGACATGCGACAGGAATATGGTCAGGTAAATGAGTTTCTGTAGATGAGCACAGAGAAGAGAGCAGCAACTTCCTGATCCTGTGGTCATGACAAGTGAAATACAGATAAGCATTTGAGGCAGGTTCCCTTGGGCATTCTGCGTTGAGGTTAGAGACACAGCATGGTGTCAGCAGGCATCCTGGCTTGGACAGACCTAAGCATGTCTGCCTCTTGAGTCACAGGCTTTAGTCTGACCTCTTCTTTTTTAAACTTCTGTTCTCTTTGGAATCTCTGTTTAGAGAATGTTGAAACTATTAGAGTGATGCTCTAATATTCTTAGTTTTTCTCTTTATTTTCTACTCCTTTGTCTTTTTATTCTACTTGCTGAGAGATTTCCATTTTATCTTCTACATATACTGCTGAGTATTTCTTCTGCTGCCTTATTTTAATTTTAAGAGCTCCCTTTATATTCAGTAAAAAAGCATCTTATTTTTAAAAAAGCATCTTATTCTTATACTGTATGATTTTGATTCTTTGGTATTTGTGGAGACTTGTTTTGTGGGCTAATATGTGTTCAGTTTTTGTAAAGAATGTGATTCTCTAAATGTTGGGATCAGCATTTTATAAATGCCCAATAGGTAAGAAATGTAAGTTATGTCATTCATACTTTTACATTCTTAGCATTTTTTGAATCTGTGTGGTCTCTCAGTTTCTGAGTTCTAATGATAATTCATTCTCTGCAATTGTAGATTTGTCAATTTCTAATTTGTCTTGTTTTAATAAATGTCAAGTTCTGTTTTTTAAATGTTGAGAATATCTTTTTATATGCTTTTAAATATAGCATTACTCTATTTTACTTAAAGATCCTCTACGCTACATAGACCTTCTGGCTTTAAATTCTATTTTGGCTAATAGTTCTTTTTCTTATTTTCTTTAGATTAGTATTTAATATATATTCCTTTCACTTTCAGTCTTTGATATCTTTACATTTAAGATTTAGGCCTTAAATGTGTTTAAGCAGCATATGGGTGCTATGTATTTATTTTAAGCTGAGAATCTCTGTTCCTTTAATAAGTGAGTTTAGTCCAATTACATTTATTTTGTTTAGTAGTACATTTAGACTTACTTCTACCATATTAGTTTGTATTTTCTATTTACTGTAATCTTTTTTTTATAGTAGCATTTTAGGTTCTTGTTGACTCTTCCTTGAGAGTTTCCTGTCTTACCTTCCATGACATTCAATTTTCATGCGTCTTTGCCATCTCTTTTTACCTCTTGTCTTCCTCTTTGGTATCTTTTTTTCATCTTTACCTTTAAGTCTAGCCATCACCATAGTCTTAGACCTTGACACTTTAAAATTTATTTTATTTTATTATTATATTTTTTATTCAAGATGTAGTCATCTTCCCACATGGCTTTGGTAGCTTTCTATATGTTCCTTGTATTTGTCATCAGCTCCTGGCCCTTGGGGTCTAAAATAAAATTGACACAGTAGAGTGAATCATGTTCTTTTAACGTAAAATTTGGATTTATTTAATTTTGATCTAGAAATGATTCATTTAAGGAGAGGTGATTCTCTTGAACTAATTCACACTTTAAATTCACTCTTTTATTTTATGAGTACCACCCCCAAAACATCCTTTAAATACTCTTAAAGGAAAAGAAAGAGTAGAAGGCAAAGAAATATGGCTTGCTGGTGGCCCACCCACCACCTATTCGTCTGTGGTTCTTGGCTTCTGTGATGTGTGTCTCTAGAGGATGATTCATGGAATCAAATAATGAGGTATGCTAGATCTCACAGCCCAACACATCGCTTCTGTACCCTGTTTTTTGTTTCATTATTTTTTAGGACCTGCAGAGCTTGATACTGCTTTTATAGAATCTATGAGACTAGTTAGATTTTGCTCTGAGGTTTACTTCACCCATCTGAAGATTTTTGGGTTCTCACTCAGGATTGCTGGTCACTTACTGTCTATACATCAGTCTACTGAATGTAGATGGTCCCATAAATAGTGTTTATAAATGTGAAAATGCAGACTTTCAAATAAAAACCTACTTAACCATTACATTTACCAATTAAAAAACATATCAAGTTTGTTTTAATTTTTTTATATGATTTGTGAAAGAGAGGGCAAAGAGCTTATCCAGCATGAACTAATCTGAGGCTTTCTTTGTATCTGATTGAGGGCAGTTATCCACTTCCTAGACTCCAAATGAGCCCTGTATAATTACAGATGCCTGATTGGTAGATCCTACTGCCCCTCAAATTTGACACGGTTACAATTTAGGCCAGCTTCTCCATTCAATTGCTTTATTTTTCACAAAGCCTGACCTTTGCTCCCATAATTTGAGCTCAAAATCTAGGATTTTTTTCTTCTCTCTGCATCATGTATCAAGTTAATTGCTAAGTTCTCTAGATTAGAGATATCCAATAGAAATGCAGTGTAAGCCACATATGCAATTTTTAATTTTCTAATAGTTAACATTTATAAAGTAAAAAAGAAATGTCAAATTTATTTTAATAATATATTTTATTTAATCAAGTACATCCAGCATATTACCATTTCAACATGTAATCAATATGAAAAATACTAATGAGGTATTATATATTTTTTATACCATGTCTTTAAATTCAGTGAGCATTTTATACTGACAGCGCTTCTTATTTGAATGAGTCACCTTTCAAGTGCCCAACAGTCAAATGTTGCAAGTGGTTACTGTTTCAGCACAGCTCTAGTACCTTAACAATGGCTCATGTGTCTGATAATCCTTTTCTGTTCTCATTGCTACATTTTCAGTTCAAAGGCTTGCTACCTAATTCTTAACCATACTATTGCAATCATCTACATATTTATGTCCTCTAAATCAACAAATAGCTCAATTTAGCTTTTATTGACAATGGCAAATGCTATGCTGAATGCTGAGGCTACCAAGGTAAGTAAGACCAAATCTTTGTTCTCAGAAAGATTGCAGTTTAGTAAGAGAGATAGAAATATCTATAATTAACTATGACACACTGTGACACATACTATCATAGTGGTATAAATAAAATACAATGAAAGACAAATGAAGGAAATACCAGTTCTGTGTGAGGAGACTGGAGAGTGCTCAGAAAGAAGGTGGCATTTGGGATGCGCTTTGAAGCATGAGTAGGAAGTTAGCCGTAGGGGAAGAAAGGGAAGGGAAAAAAGAGTAAGTAAATTCCATCTCATTATTAGATTTTATATAATGTAAACTAAACTTTGTAGAATATATCAACATGCTCCTCCCTGCTTAAAACTTCCACTAATTCTCTTTCCTAAGGGATAGGTCCAACATTCTTCAGGCAACGTAATATGTCTTACATTCTCTAACTCCTACCTGAAAGCAGGTATATTCTACCTGGATGTTTTAAAATGTAGGTTTTATTGTTTTTCAGGCATATTGAGACCTATAGAGCAGGGGATGATTGCCATTGAAGAGACAGTTTCTTACTTACAGTTTTCAAGAGGAAGAGTCATGCCACGTATGTTAGTCAGGGTTCCCTCCAGAACAATATTTGACCAAGTGTTTGGGCACCGAGGCCCAGCTAAGTTGATAGATAAAATTAGCCATCATACCATGTCACAGGGCAATACAGGGAAGTACCAGGGTAGGTCAGAAGGCTGAGGGAATATGATGAAAACATAGGCAAGAAGGCAACTGTTCTTTCTCTATGAATGGCCAGTGAGTGTCTGAGATACAGCAAGGATTTGTTGTCATACTCACCCTTCCCAGCCTCCCTCAAAGTCTATGTGCTCTACAGTGTATATGTATTGTGATAGAATTCCATCTCTTTCTTTCTTCAAGAGAACATTGTTACTTTTCTTATGTCCCTTGCTATTAATATATTATGCTTAGTATAAAGACACACACATTTATTATTCTTTACTTCTACACCTAGATTATGAAGCTTGTTGAGGGCAGGCATTTGACTTCATTTACATTTAATCAAATGTTTATTAGAACTGGATTCAAAACAGGTATTTTGTTATTATCAATGTGGAAAATTAACTCTTAGTTATACTTTTTAGCTGAGGAAAAGATCATGGAAATCAGTTATGCCATTCCGATATAGATCCCTTTTCTCCAGCAACAAATAAAGCCTACCACTTAATTAGCTTTGCTAGAGAAATTTCACATTTCTTCTGTTTGACTTAATTTTAAAAATATTTTTTCAATTTTCATTCTAGTTAATGCATTATCTTGGTATTTTTTAGACTAGGTTTTTCTCACCAGTGGACTCAGATTTGAGAATGAAAAATGAAAACATCAACATGATTTTAAAATGTAGTAATTCAACATATTTCATTGTAGGTTTGATTTATTTTAGACAAATACTTTCCTTTAAACAATGTTTTGCTTAAAACTAGCACTGCAGTTTGGTAAATGCATAACTAAATAGGACTTTAAAAACAGTTTAAAAACTCAATTCAACAGCCAAAACATCTTAGCAAATGGCATTGTGGAAAAAAACCCTGGGAGAAAGGAGGAACTAAACATGTTTACGGGTGTCTGCAGCAGTTGGGAGTTTAAGGGCAAACCTCTTTACTAAGAAGGTCAGATTTTTGGGCCATCTCATGAAAAGCACATTCCAGCTAGATAATTTCTAGCTCTTAATAGAGTTACTGAATTCATTCTGTTGAAAGAGATGAGGAAGGGAAGGCCCGCATGTCAACTCAGCGTCCTCAAAAATCTAGAGCTCTGACACCTTCCGAAGGATTGAGGTGTTTGGGCACATGTAAGAAAATAAACATGCAATGAGAGTTACACAGAAGTAGGGAAGTGGGCAAGAGAAAAGTGAAAAGAGGAAGTATAAAAAAAGCAAAGGAGGGAGGAGAGAACAAGAAAAAAACCAGTGATGAAGAGAAAGGGAAGAACCAAATGAGTGTAGTGAGGATGCTATAGGTGTCCCTCGCAACCAGCTGCTCCCTGAACTTTTAGGATATGAACACTGGAGCATTCTCTTGCTCCTGTCACAATTTTTGCTTCCTGAGACCATCAGAGTCAACATGGGGACAGCCTGCCATTCTTTATGGCAAGTTTCTTATTACTCTTTAGCAAGGCTTAATCACCAAAGGTGGTGTTTTGGTTAACAGAACACTAAGTCATCTTTCATGTTCTGGTTGCAATGGAGTTCTTAGAAATACAGAAAGACTCTGGTATAGTGCAAAGTCAATCTTCTTTAGCTTTTATCTCAGCAGGACAGAATCTGGAATCCTTAATTGTTCCATGTCTGATCAGTGTTTATTAAGCCCTCCCTCATTGTTAGCACTGGCAAGACATTGGGGGTATGTATAAAGATCAATGAGACATGATCTTACCTACTACGAGAGAAGAATCCAAGGAAATTGTTTCAATGCCATGTGACTCACACAGTTATGTAAGTCTAAAGATTAAAACAGGTTGTTAGTGTTTGTGCCACTATGATTATTAGCTCAGTTGCTGAACCTTCACATGTAACACAAGAAACCACAATAGTTGAGAAACAGTAGGAATTAGAGAATGTAGGACATTCTATGATGAGGACTGTTGGACCTCATCCCATGGATATTGGGAAACATTGGAGGACATTAAGCAGGAAAGTCACATGATGTATTTAGTGACAGTAGATCATTCTGCTATCCAGGAGGAGAGATAATTTGAGGGACATAGGGATAGAAGTGAGGAAACCAATTTAGAAGGAAAACTTACATCTCAGCTTTCCTGAAACAATTCAAATTTATGCACTCTTTTTTCCTTATATTTATTAGTAATACCTCTTTCACTCTGTGTCCCAGTTTGGATAATAAATTCTATTGTTACCTACTAACTAGAAGTTTATTGCAGTGGTCAAGGTAAGATTTCATGATGCCCTGAGTTCATCAGGGCTTGGCAAAGTGAATGGAGAGGAATTGCTGCCCAACACTATCAACAAGTATAGGCACTTTGACACCTATGCAAACCTCTTAAATTCATCTGTCAAACAAGCATGGACAGGGATGAAAGAGATCCCAATGAAAATTTAATATGTAAATTGAACGTTAAATATCAAAACTATAATGGCTCACTCAGATTGTACTTTCCTGAGAAATCTGAAAAGACATAAGCAAGGGGCATGAGGTCTTGCTTCTGTTCTTGAAATGAACCTGAATTTTCCTAGAAGATTTTGGGTCTTGCTTGAGGATAGCAGAAAGGGCCATGAAAGCTTGTTAAAGTTTCATCCATCTGAGGTCATTCTAACCTTGGAAGACGGTAAGTATGCAGGCAATTTAGTCAACTGAAAGAAACAATGTTCGTTTCCTAGGGCACATATTTAATCAGGAGATGGCACTTGGGCCTCCTGTTAGAACCCAGAAAAGGTGATTTGGTGGCAATAATTGGGGAATATTTTTAAAAGGAATGAAGCAACTAGACTTGGAGAAAAGAGATGTTGCTATCAGTAATACACTTTAGCAGAAAAGAGAATATGAATAAGAGTAAATGAAAAGTGTGAGGAGCTATCCTTTCCTTTATTTTTAAGTGTTCCTCTTTCCTTCCCGCTAATTCCACTGTTACCTGTATTTATGTCAGTGCTTCTCTCCCAGAAGCTAAAAGGGCTGCCGCTAAATCCATGCCACTTTAAAAAGTGTTGCTTAACAAAAGGCGGATGCTCTTATTTCAGTGGCCATATCATGAAATGTTCTAGTGAGAGCTTGGAGCTGGATTTGCCATAGGCTGGTGGTTCTGCATTGGTTGTACCCATGCATGTCACAACTCTGCAGTTGCCTGGGCAAGAGGAAACATGAGACGCTTTTGCAACTAAGGAGCCAAGCCTGCCGCCATTCCTTTGCTTTCAACTGTGGCTCAAGGGGATATTTCTAATCTGCAAAGAATTACCCAGTTTGCTGATTTACCTTCATGGACCCTGAAGTCCCTGGAATAAGTTCTGTTTGGGTACTGTGTTTGTCTACCAGCAAGATAATTTGCTTAGGTTTTAAATCTCAAACTTTCCCCTCTATTTATACTTTTCAGATTGTCATTTGAATTTCATTTATTGTATTTATTTCCCCTGGTTTTTGCTTCAGAAAAATAGAATAGAATGAGAATAAAATATCCTCTGAGGTAGAGGGGCATGAATTTGGAAATGGAAATATTTCAGTGGTTCTTTCAGAAATTTTTCTTGCAGCTTTATTTTTCTTAAAAAATAAATGCATGCTTCCGAGGCATCCGTAATTCAATGAAATCAAATTCAAATAATTGCCTTGGATTCACTGAAAGTTGGTCTCACATTTTTCATTTCACTAAAATTGATTTTTAGAAAAGTAAAGTAGTTAAAACTAATGCTTGGTCTGTATGTAATTCTAAAAGCCAATGACAGTATTTTGACCAGGCCCTTTTAAAGTCCCTCCAGGAGCCATTCCTATTTACCTGCTTCTTCTTCCTCTTCCTTTTGCTGCTTATCTTTCCTTGACTTCCTCTTAAATGTTAGGCAAACACTATGCACATTCACCACTTTGAAAATATTTTAGAATATAAATTAAAAGGTAAGGTATAGGACCTTCCTTTTAACCTCTGGCTTTTGAGTTTATTGTTTGTTTTAGAAATAATTTAAATTGGTCAATGACATATAAATCAGATAGTTTTATGAGGTGATTTTTTTTGTTAGATATAGTGTTGATATTAAAAATATTATTAATAATGTTGGTTTTTCATTGAACTGAATGTCTCTAGTGAAACTGGATAATCACGGGCACATAACAAATTGTCCCTAATTTTCAGAGTGACCATAGAAGGAACCAAACGTGTGATCCTTCCTTTCACCTAGAATGAGATCAGGGAAGGATATATTGTCAGTGCTTAAGTGTAAAGATAAAGCACTTAATTACAAAATCACAATCCATGCTAATTCAAATTAGAACAAAATTATGTCACCAATATTTAATTAATTTTATTTGAAGTTTTATTTGAGAACAGCTAAAAGAACAGTTGACTGTTAGCATCCTAGGGTTGCATGTAAGTAACACACACATGCACGCACACGTAAAATTAAAGTAATAAAAAATTTTCCAAATCCCCAACATTTACATTAAGAATACAAAGCCAAAATATATATGTTATAATTGTTAGAAGGACTTATTTTGTAATGGGCTTTACTTTTTGTTCACTGTGTAGATGGACAGTTTATAAAGGTTTTGTTGTTGGGTACATACAAGTAAAAATAGCCTTTTCTATTCTTTATTTCTATATTACAATGTCATCACACTCTGATTAGAAGGTAATCCGTAAATAATCCCCCTTTTTGTTTATTCTAGGATTCAAGAAGAATTCATAAAGCACCACTACATAGTAATGCAGCTGTTACAATGATCTATTTGGGGAAAAGTGTGCACCTATCTTATGTTCATTCAGACTTACGTGATGAAATACAAGTTTATCAACAGCACTGTGGTGGGGAAAACCTTTGTGTCTACAAAGGCAAACTACTTGAAAAAGGTAAGCATAAAATGTAAATTCTTTTTAATTGCTTGAAGTTGATGTTATAGATAAGCTATTTTTGATATAATATCAAAATGACTTAAATCATTCTATGAAATTATGCACATCCAGGGACAAATAAACCAGCTGCCTCAAAGTAAATCTAGATTTACTGCTCCATGATTGAAACTGAAACAGCAATTACTCTTACAGATTGTGGAAGACTCTGTAGTGATTTAACCCAGTAACAGATTAATTTTGGGTTAGAGATTATGATCATTAAAACGTTACACAAATAAACTGTCCCCCAAATTACAAGTTTATTATTTGGCTTGCCATAGTGAATTATATCATACATTATTCTAAGAGAGAAATACCAGATTGGCAATTTGTTCTTTAGACGTATGTTGAGATAAAATCAGAAATTCAATAAACTTCAGAGTGAATCACACCTAAATAACATGGTGCAGAATTTGGCTAAATGCTTTTATTACATTTCCACTTTCATTTGATCATAAATCCGTGTTTGTTAGTATTGAGGAGGAAGAAAATTTTCTCTATGTGTCTAAGTTATAGCTGGTCTAAGAATTAAATTGACATGAGACAAATTAATAAAAAATAACCAAATTTAATTATGGATGTACAAAGAGGGATTTCATAAGAATATGGGACCCAGAGACAAACTGGGCAGTTGAGGCTTATATGACTTTCTAAGCTAATGAGAAGGGGTTGGAGTCTGGGACTTCCAAGTGTAGGAAGGCAATTCACATGGAGATGGCAAAGCAAATGGTTAGTAAACAAGTAAATGTTCGCTGGGCCATGCAGAGACAATGAGACACAAAATAAACTTAGATCTTTTGGAGTCTCCCCCACCACAACCAGTTCATATTATACTACAGTTATCTATGGTGATAGCTCCCTTCTTGGATTAGGCCCTCTACCTAAGTTCTGTTAGGCAGTAGTGGGGAAGGTAAAAGGTTTTTCAGAGTATTTCTTTCTTAAAAATAACCAGCTTAAAATAATCAATATCCTAAAGAGACATGTTTTGGGTGGCAAACTCTGCTTTTCTTCATTAGCATAAAATACTTCTTATATGGAAATAATAGGCTTTCACTATTGTAATGAAGTAGTTATTGTCAATATTTAGTCCTGTGGAACAGCAATTAAAAAGAAGAGTTGTTACAGCAGTGGTCCCCAATCTTTCTGGCACCAGGAACCGGTTTTGTGGAAGGCAGTTTTTCCACAGACAGGAATGGCAGGGGTGGGGGAGATGTGCATACTCAGTTCACAGTAGGTTGTGCGCTCCTATGAGAATCTAATGCTGCTGCTGATCTGACAGGAGGTGGAGTTCAGGTGGTAATGTGAGTGATGGGGAGCAGCTGTAAATACAGATGAAGCTTTCATTGTTCTCCCACCACTCACTTCCTGAGGTGCAGCCCAGTTCCTAACAGGCCATGGACCACTATGTTATAAGATTATATTTGTTATTTTTTGCTTGAGAAACTCTGTTTAGAAAGTAATAGTGATTTTACCAATGAAAAGACATACAGGTGACTCTATTAACTGGACTCAAGCAACTGGCACTTTCAAGCAACTGACAAATGTTTTTTGCTAGTTGCTTGAGATTTTGCTGGTTGTTAGAGAGTACTGTTTGCTTGAGTTCCCATTAACAAAGAGTTTACTTGTGTTTATCTGGCATCTACCAATCCCCATGGGCGCTGGTTAACTGAGAGTCTACTACTGTGTTTATATTTGGGTTATCTTGATATAGATTGGGAATTAAATATTAAATTTTAACTTAAATAATTTACTTTATAAAATGTATTAAGTGTATAAAAATAATGCTCGTTAATGCTAGAAATGATTTTTCCCATTTTATATACTTGTCTGAATGTAATTTACTTTGTCTCATGTTAGCATTTGAGAGTTCATTTCTTTTATTTTGTAGATGAGAAAAATGAGAGACGGGTAGAGCTACAGGCTTCCCAATGTCACACGTGCAGCTCTGGGCAGGGTCAAGAGCAGATCCCAACCCCTGATTAGGTGCAGGACCTATGCTCAGTACTATGTAGCCCCAGTTAGCTATTCTTAGCAGCAAAAGATTTCCTACATTTTCATAGTATGAGGGGTATGAACTGCTAATCATAGTGGCATAGATACACGCACTTATATTTTGATAATATAACTTTCACCTACTAATTTAGAAGAATTGCTGAAATTAACTATAGTCTAAAATTGGAATTAACATGACAAAACTCATCCTGGGTCTTAGTTCACACTTTATTCTACAAAATCCATAGATAATATCTATTTGACTGCTAAAAACTATGGTACATATAATTGAAATAAAAACAAGATTTAGCTGACTGATTTGCTGGGAGGCAATATACATTCTGTGATAAGAGTGCAAAACCAAAGGTTATGGGAGAATGTTACCTGGTTAAGTGTTATTTTGCATACATATTGATCCTGGGACTGGCTTTCTGTTATGTCATTGGACAGTCTTGAATAATAGGATGGAATGGGGACTTAAATAATTGAATTCTGTCCACACAATAATTTTGTCTGAGCTTGTCCTTGATTGTCGGGAAAGTAATTATTCAAAATTGGAAAGTTTGGTGGCTCAGAGTTGACTTGTGGTTCAGCAATCTTAGCAATTTAGCTGAACTGAAAAGAATCTGCCCTTTTTACAAATCACAGCTGAGCAAGATTCAGTGAAATGTGAATAGTTCCTTTAGAAGATTTCTGTTTTAAAAGAGTGTTTAATGTTATGCTTGGAGCAGTAAACTCATTAAAAATATGGCATTCATTAACTTGTCTTGCTTTTGCATGAAAAATAACAATGAAATTATTTAGTAATGTGGGAAGTGCATCTTTTATTCCCATAGTAATTTATGATGTCTTGTGGATAGATTTTAGACATCAAGCTGTTACCGGAAAATGGGGTGTCCTTGTCAACACGTTGTTCAGGTTCTTGGTATCTTGAGCAAAGAATTGAACAAGACACACACTAAAGTAAAGTGGTGAAACAAAAAGATAGTATTGAGGGGAAAGTACACTCCAAAGAGGTAGGAGCAGGCTTGAGCAAAGAAAGTAGCTTAGCAGCCCTGATGAACGAGGCTTTGGGGCTTTTATTCTAAGTCTTCAGGGGAGACACCTCTGGGTGTGGGGTCTCTTGATTGACAAGTTTGATTGACAAGGGGTCTGCCTTCTCACTGTGCATGCCCTTTCCCAGAGTTCAGTCTGTTATGATATTAATGAACTTCCAAGCATATGTATGATATTACAATGATGGTATGATGAGGTTCAGGTAACTCTCACTGCGCAGGCCTTACGAGCTGGCCCAAGCTGGTGGGCTTCTTGGGCCCTCTGTCTTCCTTGTCTTTGTCTGGAACTTCCTCCTAGTCCGGGGCAGGGATTACATGTGAAAGGGTGGTATCTAGGCATAACAATTCCAGCAGGCAGTCTCATCGGGGAGGTCGAGATTTCCCTATTCTATCTACCTTCCTCACATCCTCTTGAGAGGCGTGATCCCCACAAATCTCCATGGGAAGCTGAAGGGGTGGAGGTCTCATCTTCTGTATCTGCTTCCTGCTGAAAATGGTTGTTGTCCCTACCTATTGGGGATCCACCGAGCTCTCACCCTATCAGATCTAAATGGGGGAAGGGGTCGCGAGACCCGCCATGTTGACGCCTTTGGTTGAAATGGGCTGGAAGCCTTGTTGGGGCACCGCTAGTATCCTGATGGTTTCTAGATTAGGAGAAAATAATTCAGTTAGTACTTCAAAGGCACTGATCAGAGAAATAGGTTTTAAAGCCCTTGTCACTAGGTGGTTTCAGGATAGAAAGTCTGTTGCTCGGGGTGAGGAGCCAGAGAAAATTGATAAGGAAAGCAATTAAGGAAAGGTGAAACTAAGAGCTAAAGAACAAGGAAAATGGGGGTCTTTAGTGAAATGGGGGGATGGTTGCTCTATCTGGCCCACATCAAAGCCACATATTGATTGTTTATTATGTACACCTATGACGTCACTGAATATTTCTGCTACTTATAAAGAATACAGTTCTTCACAGGCACTTTGATTTAATGTGTTCATCATTGCCCACAAGGCAAACTTTGGCCTCATGGACTCATGTGGATATAAAGAATACAATACCTTTTTTTTTCTGGCCATCTCATAATCCCTTCCTTTTCTGACCCATTTTCTTGTATTTCCATAATAGGATCCTGTTGTACCTACTAGTATTTGTGCATTCAGCATTGCTCCCCTTCCTCGACCCCCCAATGCTTTTATCTTGTCTTTTTGTGTGCTGTTTCCTTTGTCTGTAATAGGACAATAGATTTTAATTCAAAACAAGATTTTAAATTCAAATCTTATCCATCTTTTAAGATTCAGATTAAGGCTGTGAAGCTTTCTCAGCTGATTTCTATTCTTTGCTATCCCTCCCTCTTGATGACTATGGGCTTGTATTCTCTACCTAAAACCAAAGCATTTCATTGCACTGCCACTTATATTAACTGTTTTTTTATTTCTCTTTTACTTCTTATCAAATATTTATTTTTTCTTAGTTTTTTAAAATAACTTTAATTGAAGTATAACTTACATTCTATCAAATTCACCCTTTGTAAGTGTACAATTCACTGTTTTTTAGGAATTTTATAGAGTTTTGCAGCCACTATTACAAACCAGTTTTAGAACATCTCCACCACTTCTAAAATTTCCCTGTGTCTGTTGGCAGTTAATACTTACTCTCATAGCCAGCCCTGGGCAACTACTGACCTGCTTTCAGTCTCCACAGATTTGCCTTTTCTGGACATTGCATATAAATAAGGTCATACAGTAGGTAGTGTTTTGTGTCTTGCTTCTTTCACTTAGCATACTTGTATTGTTTTTTTGTTTTTTTTTTAATTTGCGGGGGTGGGGGGGGGTTGTGGGTGGTTCCCCGGGTGGGAATCAACCCAGGCTGCAGCATTGACAGCGCCAGCACCGAAGCCCCAAGCCACTACACCATCAGGGAACTCCCACCCCATACTTGTATTGTTTTTGAGAGTCATCTATTTGTAGGATGGGTCAATAGTTGCTCTCTGATATCACTGAATGTATATTTTACATTACATCGATGAACCATGTTTTATTTATCCATCCTCAGTTGATAGACATTTGTATTGTTTCCACTTTTAGGACTATTATAAATCATGTTGTTATGAATATACAAATACAAGTTTTTGTGTAGATATCTGTTTTCATTTCTCTTGAGTAGTTTATTAGGACATGGCTTCTTTTTACTGAGTATAGTAACTTTCCTGTTTCCTTATATGTCTTTTGATTTTTTGTTGAAAATTGAATATTTCGAGCAACTATGGATTCTGGATTCTGACTTTTCTGTCTTGAAGGTTATTATTATTCTTGCTGTTTTTGTTGCTATTTATTTGTTTAGTAACTTATCTGGAACAAGTCTGTGAATTTACCTCCTCTGTCCTTGGTATACAGCCAGTGATATGTCTTCTTAGATTTTTAAAAAATTCTATTTTCCTTTTATAAGCTAGTCTCTTAGGATTGTCTCTGTGTTTTCATAGTTTAGTGATGATTCAGTGATTTGTCAAAGGTTATGTTCAAAAACTTTGAGCCAGTAAAGCCTCCACTTTCTGACAGTAGATGTGTTTGTAACTGTATTAGTTTCCTAGGGCTAGCATAAAAAAGGTCCCTCAACTTGGTGGCTTAAAACAGTAGAAATTTATTCTCTCATATTTCTGGAGACCAGAAGTGTAAAATCAAGGTGTTAGCAGGTTTGTGCTCGCTATAAAGTTTCTAGGGGAGAATAATTCCTTGCCTCTTCTAACTTTTGGTGATCCCCAGCAATCCTTGGCACATCTTGGTGATTAGCTCCATCACTCCAGTCTCTGCTTCTGTCTTTACATGATCATTCTTCTCTGTCTCTCTGTGTGTCTGCTCTCTTCTTTTATAAAGGGAATCAGTCATTAGATGTAGGACAAAACAAATCCAAGGTGATCTCACCTTGATCCTTTACTAATTATATCTGCAACAACACTATTTCCTCACATTCTGAGTTTCTGGGGAGTCATGAGTCAATGTTCAATGCACTATAGTAGGTTCAGGAGTACATTTAACGTTCAGGCAGTTTTCAAGTCTGCTCCAACTTTGATTTTTCCACCAGGCTCTCTTGTGTTTCCTTTATTCGTGGGTACAAACTCCTAGTTGGCCAGGGATGTATGAATAGGTTGGGGCTATGCCAATCCACGCTGCTTCATTTAGCCTCTGAGGAGATATATAGAGCTAACTGAATGTGTGGGTGAGGGGACCATTTCCCCCTTCCCTCATTTGGTACTTTGGGCTGGTTGAATAATAAAATGACATATGACAGATTAACAGGAAAAAATCAAATCTAACATGTATGAATGAGGAATGTATACAAACATAAGAGATTCCAAAAACAGGTAGGCAAGGTGAGGTATATATATCATTCTGGACCAAGGAAAAGAAGGTAGAAGTCTGAATCTTGAGAGGAATGTAAGACAATTCACAGATAGATGAAAAGAGCTAATGTTTATATATAAATGTTTGCTGGGCCATGCAGAAACAATGGGAGGGAGAGAAACTTCAACCAAATGGGCCTTGCTTAGGCCTGTCCGTCACACCTACTTCATGTTAAATTGTAGTTATATATAATGATAGCTCCCTTTATTGAGCAGGTCCTCTAACTTCTTTAGGCAGCTAGTGGGAAGGTCAAAGTCTCTTTCTGAGTCTTTTTCTTTTTTCCTGAAAGTAATGAGCTTAAAATAATACTTATGCCAAAGAGACACATCTTGGGGACTAATTTTTGCTCCCCTACAAAGACATCTGTGATTGTCTTACTGCCTGAATCTTCCTGTTAAATTTCTGTCTAGTACACTAGACCGTTGCTTGCCCTAATGAGAACTACAATTTCAGGCTAGCAGAACCTATGGCCTTCCATGTCAACTTGCCTCTGAGATTGCTACTTATTATCAGTAATGCCACTGGCCAAGATTTTTTAGTCTTCTGTTCCAAATCAAGCCAGTTCCCTCTGACAGTGAAGCTCCTGGTTATTTATGGCCTGCCCTACCCTATTAAAACTAAAGTGATGCAGTTAGTGGCAGGTGAGAGGGATGAGAGCAGCCCTACGTGCCTTAGATTTCCATTGTTCTTACCAAAGTTCAGTGATTTTTTATGAATAATTGCTGCTCACTTTAAGTCTTTTGTCCATTTTCAAAGACAAAATTTTAAGGGGAGAGGATTTGATGACCTCACTTCAGAAATCCAGTATCTTAATTTTATCTCCCCTGCTAAATTGTAACTTCTTGAAGGAGGAGACCACATTTGATATTTTTTAGTATTTACTTTTCTTTAGTGCCTAAAATAGTGTTTCCCATTGTCAGCCAACAATGGATAACTACATTTTATAAATATTACAGAATGCTTTATTTTTTTTGTTAAATTTATTGGGTGACATTGATTAGTAAAAATTACGTAAGTTCCAGGTATACAATTCTATATTACATCTTCTATGTGTTGTGTTATGTGTTCATCACCTAGAGTCAGTTCCCTTCCATCACCATATATTTGTGTCCCTGTCCTTTCTTCCCCACCCACCTCCCTCCTTACCCTCAGGTAACTGCTAAATTATTGACTGTGTCCACGAGTTTTGTTTCTTTATTGGTTTCAATTTTCTTTTAACAATCAAACTAAATTTCTTCATCCCTTTTCCTTATTTTACCCACTCTCCCATCCCTCATCCCATCTTAAAGAAATCCCTCTAATGTTCTTTATCGTACTGGTTTGGTAGTGATAAATTTCTTTAGCCTTTTCTTGTCTGAGAAGCTCTTTCTCTGTCCTGCAATTTTGAATGCTAGCCTTGCTGGATTGAATGCTAGCCATTCTTCTTGGTTGTAGATCCTTGGTTTTCATCACGTTGAATATTTTCTGCCAATCCCTTCAGGCCTTAAAGTTTCTGGTGAGAAATCAGCTGAGAGTCAAAGGAGTGTCCCTTTATAAGTTACTACTTGCATTTATCTTGCTGTTTTTAGAATTTTTTCTTTTTCTTTAACTTTTGCCATTTTAATTATGATTTGTCTTGGTGTATTTCTATTTGGGATCATCTTGTTTGGAATTCTCTGTGCATCCTGGACTTGTATGTTTATTTCCTTCGCCACGTTAGGAAAATTTTCAGTCATTTATTTCTTCAAATAATTTCTTGATCCCTTGCTTTTCCTCTGTCCTTTCTGGCACGCCTGTTATTCTAATATATATATTTTTTTCATTTGATATAGTTCCAGAGGAATCTCAGACCATCCTCATTTTTCTGGATTCTCATATCTATCTGTTCTAAATGGTGGTTTTCTGCTGGCTTTTCCTGTAAAAAGGCTTTGTGCTTCTATTTTGTTTAGTGTAGTGACTTTTATTCCATTCTTTATTTCAGTTAATGTAGTCATTATCTCTCTCTGGTCCTTTATAATGGTTTAAGTCTTCTTTGATGTTTGCCATCTCTCTGTTGAAATTATCATTCAATTCCTTAAGGATTTTTATAATCGTTGTCCCATCTTTTTAACTTTTGCAACCTCTCTGGGCCCTTGCTGCTGCAATTTCTTTGGTGTTTGCTGCTGATACTTGGTGGGCAGAGTTCTGTGGGGGAGGGTCTTTTGTGGCTTTGTTTTCTTCCTGTGGCTCCAAGGATTCTGCAGGGAGTTTGGGAATGATTGTGCCTTTCTGTTCATGGTTTGCTCTGTGAGCAGACTCTGCCCTGAGCCTTGGGGTCAATCCTGTACACTGGTCTTTCAAACCATGCTGGTTGTAGGCTGGGAAATGTGCACAAAGCCCCTCCCTGTTCTCCTTTCCTGCCAGAGCATTTGCTCTGTGGCTCCACACTGCCCGGTGCTCCCCCTCCTCTGGGAACCACAGTGAATTCTGGCCACTGTGGTTTGTGGACCATTCTGTACCGCCTGGGGCCAAAGTGAGGTAGTTGCAGTAACTCACAACCCCACCATGGGCCTCCTTTGCCCTGCATGTTTGGGACAGGTCAGGGTTCTCAAAGTGTGGTCCCTGGATTAACAATATAATAAAACCTGGCAACTTGATAGAAATGCAAATTATTGGGCCCGCTGAATCAGAAATTCTGGGGTGAGGCCCAGCAATCTGTTTTAGTAAGATTTTCAGGGGATTCTGATCTCTACTAAAGTTTGAGAACTCCTGGTATAGACATATTTTAATATATTGTAGTAAGTGCAACAATAGGAGATGTGTCCATAGCAGGGAGGCAAAAGTTATTCACTCTATTACTGGAAGAAGTAGAAGGGTCCAGGGAGGCTTCTTTTGTAGGAAGTGACATTAGAAGTGTCAGGGGAAGCAGGTTTCTGAGTTACTCTGGAGAACATAGTTTTTCAAGCTTATGGTTTGGGACTTTTAGGGTGAGACATTTTCAAAGAGCCTTAAAAGGACTTGGAATGAGTAAAACCTATTAATTGTAGGCAGTGGTTTTTAATTTAGTGGTGGGACTTTTAGGTGGCTGGGGGAGCAAGAAGGGGGTTCAAATTCAGATAGAATCAAGAATGGTTTGGAAATGGAATAAATCTGTCTCATCCATATATGAATTAGGATGTTTCAGGTTGCAACTAAAAATATACATTTATCTAAAAGCATTATGAGCTCATAGTAGCCTTTTGTCATGTTGTTTTTAAATAGATAGCTTAGCAAGATAGAGGTACAGAACCTAGAGAGATGTTTTGGTTCAAGTACTAATCTCCCACTTACTGTATAATTTTGGGTAAATTACTGAACTTCTCTAAGCCTTAATTTCTAAGTCTAGAAACTAGCAATAATAATATTCCTGCTTCATGTGGTTGTTGAGAAATGACATACCCAAGATAATCAGGCAGAATGTCTGTAAGTGTTCAAATAGTGTTAGGTATTACCATTTTTTTCAAATCAAAGAATTTTATAAAGCCTTAGAATATTTTTTATAAATAAAATAGAATGTCTTTTTATGATGGAAAAGTTGTGCTCATGTTTAAAAGGTGATCTAGACCATAATATTATACTTACCTAATAGAAAAATGTGATTTAAAACATACTAGTCCATAGTCAGTTGCTTTCACTAATGTATTTCCTTCTTAATTCCAGAGACATTTCAGTTTATTTCCAAAAGGCACCATGGTTTCCCCTTCAGTCTCACCTTTTTCCTGAATGGAATACAGGTGAACAGGTTAAGCTCCTGCTGTGAATATAAGCATCGAAAAGGTTCCAGACTTGGAGGCAAACGAGGCTACTTCGGGTTTGTGTGTGTGGAAAGATCATCTCCTTGCTACAAGTACGGAAACAAATGTCCTTTGGTAGAGGACAAGTTTTGCTACATTTTTATTCTTGTGCTTTTATTGATGCATTTCTCTGCACAATTTCTTAAGAAAGATATCTGCGTATATGATCCTAAAATATCTAAGTTAAAGGTTGTTTATTACAAACTCTGTATGTAGACTTCCAAATGTATTGTATAGTGGGGATAAAAGCTGATGATGTTTCAGATTGTTTCTCTGTCTACATTTCCTTTTCCTCATCACACTTCAAGTTTTTTTTCTGAAATGAAGAAGCAGGTTTTGTTTTTTTGTTTGTTTGTTTTTTTTCATTCCTCTTAGTAACTGGTTTTGGCCTGAACCCCAAAGGAGGGGCAAGCATCTGGCTTATATGGTTGGATATTGTATGTTACGTGTTTTATAGGTGTGCTTTCATTATGATGTAGCCCAACTATCATTTTTATGCCTCTAGTTTCAATCTCAGGCATAACAAAATGCGTGATAAAAGGTCAGTTTTAACTGTTTTTTGTTTTTTGTTTTTATTAACTTTCATAGCAAACATTCTGTTTGAAATCAGGAGTCTTGCTTGCATGCTTTCTTTGATTTTTTTCTGAAAGTGCTCATGAACATTTGACTACATGCAAAGCTAGAACACAGGAGTCAACCAACGAAGTATCTTCTCCCATGGAACTGATTCTAATGGGGAAAGGGCAAATACGTCTCAATAACCTATTAATATATGTCAGATGGTAATAAGCATGATAAATACAAAATAGGGTAAGGGAGACAGAAGTACTGAGGGGAGATAAGGTCAGAGGGTAGACTTATTTTTCTAGAGAATGGATAAGAAAGGCCTCTCCGATAAGATGTCTTTTGAGCATAAAACAGAAAAAAGTATCTCCTCTTCCAGATAGTTTCTCAAGTAAAGGAAAAGTGCATATAAAAGGTAGTAAGCAGGAGCATGCTTAGTGTGCCTAAGCTTGTGTGTCCAGAGCAAAAGTAAGGAATGGAACAATGAATAGAAGATGAGGTCAGAGAGACAGTGGGGCCAAGTCATGTAGAGTCTTAAAGTCATTACAAGGAGTTTGACTTTTATTCTGAGATGGATGCAAAGCTTCTAAGATAGGTTTTGGGCAATGACCTGTCATGATTTGACAGTAACTTCTATGAGAAAAATAAACTAGGGAGGTGGGGAGAAGGGCAGAAGCTGCTTTAATCCAGAGGAGAAAGAATGGTAGAATGAGAAGTGATTGGATTCTAGATGTATTTTGAAGGTAGAGTTACAGGATTTATTGATGGATTGGATACAGGAAATGAGATAAAGAGTCAAAGATGATTGAAAAATTTTTGGCCTGAACAACTGGAAAAATGTCCAGTTAATGTGTGCTATGATGGAGAAGACTGGATAAAAATAGGTTTGGAAGTAGAATGAAGGGATTTTTGGTTTTAGACACATTAAGTTTGAGGTCCAAGCAGAAATATAAAATTGAGAATGATTTGCATATAGATGGAATTTAAAATTTTAAGGTGGGCTGAGATTGCTTAAGAATTGAATGCAGATAGAGAAGGTGCCTGAGTAATGAACTCTGGGTCACTCCAGCTCAAAAATGAGGGAGATAAAGAGGAACCAGCAAAAGGCCTAAGAAGGAAAGCCAGTGATTAGAAAGAGAACTCAGAGAGAATGATATCCTGGAAATGAACAAAACGTTTGAAGAAGAAAGGAATGATCAGCAGGGTTAAATGTGTGTATAGGTGAAGTAAATGAAGAATAAGGATTGAGCATGATGGGATGTGTTGATTATTGGTGATCTTGGCACAAGTAATAGTGGAGTGGTAGGAATGCACACTGGATTCGAGTGGGTTTGAGACGTCATTGGAAAAGAGCTAAGGCTATAGACTATAGATCACTTTTTAAAAAGAGTTTTGCTATAAAGAATGAAAATTAGGTGGTAGCCAGGAGGAAAGATTTAGGAGTCAAAGTGTGCCAAAAAATGTATACACATTTTAAGAGATTTTATCTATGTATTTTCAAAGTTGAATTGAATTACTGTAGCAATGTGTAGCATAATATTTGCTCAAAAGATGACATTAAGCAAATGAATGCTAGTGTCATCATGGGACAAGTAGGACAGTCAAAGAAAATGGTGGAAGCATGGTTGTTGTTCAAGGAGTGCAAGGCCATTTGCCAAAACAATGGATAGGAAGAAGGGATGTGTTTGAGCTCCCCCCATGTTCTCCTAACTTAACACCCCTTCACTTCTACCTATGGGGGGGACCTTAAAGGATGTGGTGTACTGTAGAAAACTGGCTACATTGGTGGTACTCTGGGAAGAAATTGAAATGGCATGCTCAGCAATACAAATGGACACTTTGGTCAACGTTGCTCAAACAGTATTACACTGTAATCAGACATGTGTGGATGCTGATGGTAACCACTTCGAGCACTTCTTGTAACTGCAAATATCAACATGACTTGCATTCATCTTTTGTTATCGGTATATATTATTACAATTTTAATACCGTTTTTTTCCTTACTTACAATGCGTATACATTTTTTTGGCACCCTCTGTATAATAGGAGTGCCCAAATGTACTTAGGACACACCTGAAGTTGCTTTCCTGTTTTAATTCAAATATGCTTCCTTCATATTTGTCGGCAAGACATTTAACAAATGTCTATTTAACTACTGGGAAAGCTAATGAGCTTATATACAATTATCTATGTGCAAACACATTGCATTCTTTGGGAGTTTCTGTATAAATCCAAGCTGTAAATGTTTCATCCTAAATGCTTTTTATGGAGGTTTAATAATCAGTACCAAAATCTAATTGATGATATGTACTCTCTTATTCAACAGTTACTATCCTCTGCCACTGTTTAGACAATTGCACTTGGTCCCTTCTAGCTTCTTCCTTTGAAGTTTTCAAATAATAATAAGAAAATAGTTGTGCTATGGAAAAGTAGTATTACCCTCAACAAAAGGAGCAATTCTTATAGAAACATTCGTGTTTTTGTAATTTTTAATTTTACTTTTACACACTTTTAATTTTTTTAACCTTTTGACTCTCTTCACCTATTTACAATTTTTTATTGACTTCATATTCATTTCTTTGAATGAAACCTGTGATGTCCAAAGTAGAACAATGTGGTGCCATTTGACATCTCCCTGCTGCAGACCAGGCAGAAGTTGAGGTTTAAATGGGGCAGGCATGGGTGAGTGAGTGTTGGTGCCTTGCCTGCTTGGCCCTGCCCAACTTGACTCTATGCTGATTATTTTATAGTACCAGTAGGCAGAACTTCAATGAAAGTTGAGAACTACCCTAAGGAGACTGATACCACTTATAATATTGTATAAACTCTTTTAGCTCACATCTATAATAATACTTTTAGTTATTTTAAGAGCTCCACATTGATTTCTCCATTTGTTAAATGAAATTAATTTTAATTCATTTAAAAATAGTGGTTCCTGGAACTTTTATTATGATAAAATGAAATAGTAGGGAATTCTTGGTTTAAAAATAATTAGGAATTACCTATGTAAGGTCCTCAGAAAACAAGAAAAACTCAGCAGTGGTCATTTTCCAAGTGTGGAGATTCCACAATTGTCCTTATCCCTCAATTTTGGGAATTGTTTGAAAAGCCATGATAGTTATTTTCAGTTACTAGAATGAAACACAGGAAGAAACATTGCCTAACCCAATAGAATGCAGACAGCTTCAAGCTTTAGTAATCAGAATCAACACCTCAGATTATACTCAGATGTCAACTAGGTAGTCAGTGACAAGGAGAGCACAGATGTTATTCATTCTGTTGGTCGAATTCCCTTAAGCAGACAAGCAATAAGAAGTCTGTGCATGCAGTAGGAAGGCATCAAATCATCTATACAGTCACAATGTAAACTTAAAATAACAGCATATCAGAGGTTCTGAATCAATGGATTTGGTGTTGCCATTGATAAGAGAAGAACAGCTTGAACAGAAGGCAATGTGGATAATCATATTCTGTAAGTATTCATGATAACTTATCCCAAGGAAATCAATGTGCTATGTACATCAGCATTACAGTAAAAAAAATTGATCATGATTATTATGGGGAGGTAAGTGTATTCTTATTATCTCATTTTTTTTTACAGCCTGATAATTACTTTGAGTGAAGATGCTTTTAGTTTTATTTTATGGGGAGATATTGAAAAGATCAGTGACCTAACTAAGTTCCCTCATTTGCTTATGGGGAGAATTAATTCCTATGCTAGTTCTGGATTGGAGACAGCTGAAATTCAGTGAAATCTTTAGTTTAAGAAACTGCCATTGGATTTGATTCATGCTGAGATACTTTTCAAATTTTATACATTATTTCTATTTTTCCAGGACTAACAAATCTTGATGCATTCTGATCTCTTTTCACTGACCCACTCTGATTGATTCAGTTCTCCAATAGTTGTATAACCTGTAGAGAAGGGAACCTGAGTTTTTCTAGAGGAGGAGGTGTGTGGAGACTGATAGTGCCAGGCCCCTTTTCCAGATGGTGGATTGTCTCTAGACCTTGGTAAAAACTTGTCCAGATTCTGTTAGTTCATGGTGGGGAGTGTGTGTTTTCCCTGCGGGAAGGCGAAGCAGTGTATTATGTGTATGTGTAGCTAGTCATTTGAGAGGGCTACACCTGCAGGCTAACATACTTCTGTACTTCAGTGTGAGGCGATGAAGTCTAACAGCCCTGAGCTGGAATCCAGCTCCATCACTAATTTTCTGGGTGACCTTGGGCACATTCAGACCAAAAATATACTTTGAAGGCACAAATTTTAGTTTGAGACTGTAGTTCTGTTTTCTTTTCTTGTTTATTACTGAGGGTAAAATTATTAAGAATTGATTGTTTTAATTTAAAAGATTTTAGTATTAATAAGGAAAATAATTTATTTTTAGTTAACTATATGTACTACAATAAAATAATTTCTTATAACATTTTTTACAAGAATAAAATAGGGTGCTTTAAAAAGCTGTGAGTTTCCACTGTGCTATATACAGAGGTTAATAAATACCTTATGTTAATATTTTTCATAGGTGCATCATTGCTATGGGCCTTGACAAAAATCCAACTTCACCAAAACCTAGGAAACAAAAGAGTATTGAGAAAAGAGAGGAACTGGAAAAGGCTAAGGGGAAACTGAGGAAGGATAGAGCATACATGATACCAAGAAGGAATGAGGTGAAGGGGCACAAAACCTCTGCTTCAGTCATTTTTTCAGCTGAAGAGGCGAAAACAGGGGTTGAAGATGTGAGAACTGCTATAGAAGAAATGGAATGTAAAGGAAAACCAGGACACTATGCTTGGGAAGATGACCAGGAAAATATATGTAAATATGGTAATGGCTAACATAGAGTTCTTTTGTTGTCTGTTCTTTTGCTGAAGTCTTCAAAATGTGGTTATGAAAATATGCAGAAATATCCACTAAGTGTTGGTATTCAGTTATGGTACTCAGGTAATTCTGTGACATGTGAGGGATCCCTGATCACCTCCCTCCAGTATTTTGCATGGAGTCCTGTGTCACCTAATTTGGAGGAGGGTAGGTCTAACTCAGAGGGATTGAAGGCTCTTATGGGTGAAAATGGGGGAGGGGAGTTTATGTCTGTGTGAGCCAGAGAGACCATTATAACCAAATAGAATTTTGCCTATTAAAAAAAAATTCAAATGTACCTGCTTTGGTGAAATTGATGTTTTGCCATTGGCTAGGCACAACCTATATGATTATATGGTGGTAGAGTATTCCATATCTAGAAACAATTGACATAGGCTTGGGGGCCTGGAGTCTATGTATCTGCCTGCCTTTCTAGTTTTCTTATTCTTCTCTTTTCCTCTTCCCTTCCCTTCCCTTCCCTTCCCTTCCTTTCCCTTCCCTTCCCTTCCTTCCTCTCCTCTCCTCTCCTCCCCCTTCCCTCCCCTCCTCTCCCCTTCCCTTCCTTTCCTTTCCCTTCCTTCTTTCCTCCTGTCCCTTCCCTTTCCTCTTTCCTCTCCCTGTCCCCATCACTCTCCTGCCCTCCTGTCCTTCTTCCCTGCCTCTTCCTCCTTCTCCTCTCTCTCCCTCTTTCTCTCATAAATATAGTAGCAATAATAACAATAATATAAGAGCCAGATACTTCCCACATACTAATTTTACCTTCACCATTTGGTGTGGTAGATATTACAACCACCTCCATTTTATGAGTTGGGAAACAGGCTCAGAGAGGAACATACAGAGAGAAAAATAGCAGAACTAGGGTTCAGAATGTAGGAGAGGAAAAACTGTTTTTCCTCTAGCCATCTTAGGTTCATTGGCTTGGTCTTTGTAAGTTAGAGATTAACAAGGGAAAAACAAGCAGAAATTTATTAGCATGTGCTCTAAACGTACTCATGGGAGCACTCAGAGCTGAGTAACTCAAAGGGGTGGTTATAGCTTGGGTTTATATGGCATCTTAACAAAGGAAAAATTCAACTTTAGAAAATGACAAGACAAAGGAAAAGGGCTTTGAGCTTCTAGGAGCAGCAAACTGTGGGAAGACAAATACATGGTAGATATGAGTTTGTTTCATTGAGATTTGTTATGTTGATTCCTCTGGTGCCATATCTGAGATGGTACACATCTAGAGTTGTCTTCTGTGATTAACTTCCATCCTAGAGATTGGAGGTGAGACACCTTTACAAATTTAGGGCCTGCTTTTAGGCAAATAAAGGGAGTATAGAGTTCTTTTTTTACATTTACTACTTCTCAATTGCCTTTAGATCAAATAACCCTATGTCAAAGTGTCAAATGGAGTGTCATAGTTTGTTACTGTTCCACACTCAGACTTTTCTAAATTTGAAGGCCAGACTTTTAAATACTGTCCAACTTCCTATTCTGTATAGCTATCCTCGATGTTACCTGTTTGTGGGTGATATACATCCAAAGAATCAGAAATAGGAGCTGCCTGAGTGTCCCTCTTATGCCCAGGAGGCAAAGACTGTATTAAAGGAGTACTAGTCATGGGCTAGGGTCAGGAGGCAAAGCCTGGATTAGAGGAATAATAGCCATGGGCTGGGATGACCTGTGGAAAGGCTGGCAGGTCCTAGGAAAAGGGCACATCCTAGGTATCTTTCTCCTTATCTCATTTTGTTGCTGCCAAAGAGCTTCAGTAATCCAAGGGCATAATTGCAGAGCGGGTATAGCCCTGGATATTATGTTAATCTGACTATCTTGAAAAAGATTTTACTTACAAGGCTGGCCCAGTTAACTCTCTCTCCCTCCATGATCCCTTCTAACCTTTATTATTATCTTAGACTGATAATTTGGAAATATCTGTAGCAACAGCAATAGCAGACAGATTAACAAATGAGATGTTTTTTCATTTGTTTTAACTTTCAAGACATGTAGGCTTATTAAAGCCACACTCATTAGAGGCTTTTCATTTTCTTCATTTATTTTCTCTTAAACCAACATAGCCAGGGCTATGAGTAGCATACTTTACGCCTGTAATAAAGCTTTTCTAAGATCTTTCTTCTGCGTTGGCTAGTTAATGGACTTTAATTGCCCATTTCCATTTAAAAAAAAAACAGAAAAGAAACAGAAGCAGGAAGACTTCAGTTTTCTGTAGAACCACTGATGGTAAGGGCAGCAAGAGCTTGAGTGGAGGTCGGCAAGGGAGGGCTGCAGCTGGATTGATGTTGACCTCGTGTTGACTAGCTTCCTCATTAGTGAGGATGGTAAACAACAAGCTAATTAAATTCTCTGGGAGAAGGAAGATGAGTCAGGGAAAAATAAGAAATTGTGTAAAGGAATCTAGAAAGCATGCCACCAGTTCTTTCATATTGAAAACACACAAGTAGGTGACACAAAGGTAGTGTGCTTTGAGCTATCATGCTAATAGAGTGCTCTGTGGTTAATAGAAAGCTAATATTTAGATGTGATAACAGTGATGGGTAGAATAAAGCCAGGACAGCCTTAAATTTTATATTTTGGGGAAAAACACAGAAGCTCCTACAAAATAGAATGCAGAGACTGTTCTTGTGGTTCACTACACGTTCCTTCAATTTTATGCTCTGCTTTAGTAATATAGCTGTAATTGAGTCCTAATTGTGGACACTTGTACTTCTTTAATTTTAAGCAGGTACCTCCATTAAAGAGTACAGAGTACATACTGTGTGTGATTTCTCTTGTTCTATAACCAACTCCCTCCACCCCCAGTCACAATCACTTTTACTACCTAACATTGATTAGGTCCTCAATGGCCACCGCCCTGCACTAAGCACATTGCAGGGATTGTGACTTTGAATACTCAACACAGCTTTGTGAGGAAGATGGCCTAAGGTGACATAGTTAGTGAGTGTTTATAAACTGGGACTTGAGTACTTGATTGCCTGACTCTAAACCGCTCATACTTGCCCACTATCTAACACTATTGATGGAATAACATTAATTCACTCATGTTCTGTCTGGCTCCTTGTTTGTTCTGCAACCAGTAGCAAATATCTGTAAAGTGATGTGCGTGTATATTTCTCTGTGTGTTTGTATTCTGAGGCTAATCTAAATTCCTCCATTTACAAAGTTCTTCACATTCTCCAAATGACTTTCTGCTCTCCTCTGAATCTATTCCACTCATTTTACCCTATTTCATATAATTAATCGAGTCCTATATAAAAAGCTTTAGCAATTGAGTTCAGTAGCATTAAACTAACATTTACTGGGAATCATGTAAAAAATACTAAGAGTACAGTATCACTTGTGCACCTATGTCTTCTTTACTCAACAAAACTGAAGATTCCAAGCGTTGTGTTACTGAAATTCCTTTGTTCTTAACAATTTTATCCTCTTTAACATAAAGGCTTATTGATTGACAGCTAACTGTGCCAAATGAAGAACTATCCTATTATTTGTCCTGAAGTATTTGTATCAAAATATTTATTTGTTATTGTTATATTTCAATATAAACCACATTCTTCATTTTCTTTATTTTATAATTTTGTTTTACTGATAATAATTTGCATCTTTTTGTTTTTCATATTAAATATCTTTCATGAAAACATTCTTGTGATGAATTCTCTTTGTTGCCTTCATTAGTTGAAGTTTCTAATGTCATTTTTTCTTATATCTTCCTTATACATTCTCTGCATTAACAGAGGTTTCTTCATATGCACAGGGCATGCATTTCTAAATTAAGATTCTTTCATTGGACAGGGTGGGTAGCTCTCAAGTAATTACCTGAGAGGTCCCCACCACTAAAAAAGAAACCAGAATATCTAATAACTAAAATATACAAAATAGGGAAAGCTTTATTTTCCCTATAATTTTCATTTGAAAGATTGTTTATTTGCTTAATTGGTTCTGCATGAAATCTTGCTCTCAATTCTTGGCATGTTGTCACTTAAAGATTGTTAGTTTTGAGTGGAAGAAAAAGAGAAACAATTAAATATGAAAGGTGAAAAATTATAAGCACAAGGGACAGCTGGAGCTTATCTGATGTGGAAATTTTCTTTTTCGGCTACAGATTTGTTGCACCTCTGTAGGGAATGAAGCAAATTAGTGACTGTGACAGGAATATTCTATTTTATAAGACTTTTAATCTTGGAATATAATTATTTCATTGATTGTAGGGATGAATAATGCATATGATGGCAGTCCTGGCCTAGGTATAGAATTCTTCATAATGCCCTTTCTTGATGTCCATTTGGTTTTCAAAGAATTTGCTTTGCACAGTGTTACTTCTCAGGGCCTTTGAACTTGATTAATTGAATTTTTCCACTTCACTATTCATTAACTTGATATCCAAATATTTTTAACATTCTTCATATGAGATATGACCTCACTGGATCTCCAAATTAACTTTCATTATTATACTCCTGTTCTCTTCATTTTTAATTTATTTCTAATTTATTGTTTTCTATCAAGTTCTCTTGTCCATTTTGGTTATTGTAGATGATGATGTCCATTTGTAAATGAACTGTTATTAGTTTTCAGGCTTATCATTTGGAGCTTCATTCTTTTGTACTCTTGTATATGTAACTGATTGGAATCCTTGATCATTTGCTGTTAGCTTTCCATGTTCACTAATTGTGTGAAAAAGAAGCAAAAAAGGCCCTGAGGAGAGAGGATAATGGAGTCAAAGCTCTCATTAAAGTGAAATGGGTTA
Source organism: Lyroderma lyra (assembly GCA_004026885.1). Taxonomy (NCBI): domain Eukaryota; kingdom Metazoa; phylum Chordata; class Mammalia; order Chiroptera; family Megadermatidae; genus Lyroderma; species Lyroderma lyra. The sequence goes on along the minus strand of PVJL010001157.1, from coordinate 59,730 downwards.
AGTATCAGTGATTCTATTTTCATTCTCATAGTGGAGATTTTCTTTTCTCAGAATATGAAGAAGATTTTGAAGTGGATGAGGAGAAACAGGATGAGAAAGCTAATGAAGAAGGACAGGCTGATGATCAAATAAATGGAATGTTAAAGTCACCCTTAGATGATGAAAAAGATAATTTAGACCCTGAAAAGGAGAGTGAAACCTCGTCACAGAAGGTACCAGATGCTGATGACAATGTGAAAGATGAAGGTGATGGATGTTCTGAGAGTGAATTGGAAGAGGATAAACAAGGCAAGTTGTTTAGCTTATCATATGACCTAGGCAGTTTAAAGAGTATGCATACTACTTTTCTGTTCCTTATATTTAGTGAGATAGTCTTTAAGGGAATGTTTAGAGCATGGTTCCATAATCAGAGGCTGCTGATCAAACTTCTAGAGATACCCAAATTATGGAGTCATTCTTTAGTCCTTCCTCTTTCCTTAGTTTGCTAGGATTTTTCAATAGGATATCAGCTAAAACTTATAGTGACATGTATTCTGTTTACTTAGACAATTATTGCTTTTTTTGTTATTCTAAACTATCCTCTCTTACACACACACACACACTCACACACTCTCACACACACTCACTACACCATTTGGTGGCTTTGGAAAAATAAAAAGTAGCTTCTACTCAAAGGAAAAGTTGAAGATTCCTGCTTTAGGTTTATATTTTTTCTCAACTTACCTCAAACCCAGGATGCTGACATATTAATGTTATGGAAGGATTATCTCTCATGGCAAAAGTGGCCTTCTCATTATCTTCAAGCCAGAATGTTCACAGGGAAAATACAGAGCTTTTCAGGTAGAGAAAGAAACCCACATCATGAGGCATATCTTAAATTTTCGAGACCATTTTAAAAACCTTAATTCAACAAAATAGTGTCCAATCAAGGAAGGAGTCCATTTGCTTTAGACTAGACAATGAGGTTACATTATGATGATGTTTTGAATTGCTTGCTCTTCATTTTCACCAATTTTTTTCACCTTTCAATTTTTTTTCTGTATAAAATCTAAACATTTTAAACTTAAGCATTATTATATTAGAATAATATAAAGTAAGAGTAGGTAGTTAAGTAATCACAAGAGGAAATGTTTATATAGTTCCACTCTCTTCAAGAAAGAACTCAAGCAAAGCTATTCTAAAATTTCATGCACACTTATACAAGGCAGTAATATAAGGAACAGAAGTTAATTAAGAGTAAAAGAGAAGACAATTTTACTAGGAACCATAGATGGGACTATGACTATGCTTGAACTAAAAATTTGATCCTAAGCTTCCTGACAGTCAAAGTGAAGAATGAAGCCCAAAGTAAAAATTTAGAATAATGTTAATTGTCAGTAAACTTGAAAAAAGATTTGCTGTCGTTTTTATTATAGTTGAAAGAACTACTCCCATTTAATGGTTAAGCCTTGAAATAGTTTTGTGAAGTCTTAAACTAGGCTTTTCCCATAATTTCTCTTACTACTTACATTTTATATTTCTAGGTATGCATAATACATAAACTCTTTTCTCAATTTGAATGTGAATGTTGGACTTAAGTTTACGTTCTTATATGACATAAAGAATTCTATTGAAAAGTGATGTCAACTGAATCAAATTTTAAAGAAACTACACAAGTGACTTGAATCTGAAAAAGGACTGAAAATGTGTTTGCATATAAATATAACTAGTTCAAACCTCAAAGGACTTAATTTTTTAATTTTTTCAGTAATGGTCGGGAATTGTCAAATATTGATTTCATAAAGATTCAGTACATTCTGTCAATATATAGTCATCTGGGGGTTATTTTTGTGCTGCATAATAATCACCTTGCTTTCTTGGAATCAAATGGCCTTTTTCTAAGGAAGAGTAATTTTTTATGTTCAAACAGAGGGTATGGGCACTACTTGGATCTTCCTCACAATGAAAGCTTTAATCATTTAGATCTGTATTATTGAATAACTGACAGTGATAGGTGAGCTTTAACAATGAATACTGCTTACTTATAAATAATTGGAATCATGTGTTAATAATATTAAAGTTAATAATATACAAATTAATTACAATGTAACAGCTAGGTTTGTATGTTGTCTTTGTTATTCCTCACAGAGGTGATTTTCTAAAGTATACTTTGTAAATATTAAACAATTACTTGATTATTTTTAGCACTAAGAATACTAAGGTATTTTTGTTAGTGCCGTGATATCTAGTTACATTTATGCTATGTGATTATTATTGGAATTTCGTTGAAAAACATTGTATAGAGTTAACTGTATTATATAGAATTTTTAAAAATAGGTATGTAATGAAAGCTATTAGAACATATAAAATCTAGTCTATAAATATTGGGGAATTTAAAAGCCAAAAATCAAATTAACGAACGATTTATTTTAGTTTTTCAATAATGATATTAGTAAGCTATACTTTTAGAGCTCCTTTTGCATTCTTAATATTTAGATCAAAACTTTGCTATTATTTTGAAGTAAAATAACATTGTTTACTAGTCTTTGTTTTCTCCACCTCCAGGCTCTCTTATTTTTCATTTATTTATTTTAATAACCTGGCCTTATTTTATTTAACAATATGCCTTGTCGCATGTGGAATATCAGAATTGGAGATTTCATTCAGCAAACATGTAGCATGTATTAAAAATGGTAACGACATGATAGAGTCCTTGGAACTCTCTATTTAAAAAATCCAGATGGCATTTCATCTTCAGAAGTGTAAGAGGCATATTGTGACCACTGAATCCCAGACACCAGTTCATCTCTTTCATTGACATGATTAAAAATCTTGCTGTTCGTATTTGGATGTGTTTCATTTGAACCTGCCTGCACCTGTTCTCAGAGGGCAAACAATCGCCCAGGCTGTCACTCTCCTGATAAGTTGGCCCCATTTAAACTGCCAGCTAACAATTGTGTTTCCTGCCTTGATGAATACACTGTGCTGAGCAGCCTGTGGGTGATAAGAGTGCTAGGGACTGAGAGCTAAGAGAAGACGCTGGTTTAGGAATGATGTGTGAGGTTTACCATCGTTTAAAAAGACAGCTTACTTTTCTCTGCATTTGTATCGGCAAGCCCAGGCGTTGACTCACCAGTTGAAAATACATTGTTGTAGATGAATGTTAAGGTGAAAGTGTCATTTCACTAACAATATACTTTTATGGACAGTTTGGATGATAGTGACTATGACGAAGAGGTAAAGACTAAGCTTTTTAGGAAAAAGAGGTGAGAGGGATTGGGAGGTGGGGCAAGAGATTTTGTTCCCAGAATCCAAAGGAAAGAACTTAAGAATTACAGCAAATATTTTTTTCTAGTAAGAAACATAACACGTCACTTGTGCTATTTTCCAGTCTATTAAAGAAGTAGACCTTAAAGAATTTAAAAAACCCAGAGTTACACAAATATTCTGTTGACTTGACTTAGTGTCTGCAAGAATCTCCCTCTTCATTTTTTGTCCTGATTTTATATGTTCTAATAGCTTTCATTACATACCTATCTTTAAAACTTCTATATCTATATAATACAGTTAACTCTTGAAGGGATGAGGAAAGTCTGCTCCTTCTATACTGAAATTATACGAGCTGTGAAATGGCATTCTGTGAACCCACAGTCTGTGAACTTCAGTGAAACTTGTCTGGTTCTTTGACCAGAGAGGATTAGGGGAAGATTGTAGGAGGCCTTCTTATCAAAGTCTATATGTGTGATTTTTGCATGATTAGTTAAACTTTAATTTTTCTTAATGATAAAAATTGCTCAATCTATTTTTATTTTTCAATTGTTAAAGTAGGAAGTCATGACTTTCAGATGAATACTTAAATGAAGCAGCATCTTTTAGCTCATTTAAAATACTTTTCCATGGGGTATTGCTCTGCAGAGTTTTGAATCTGCCTTATATTTGCTCGTAGGCACTGCCCAGGATCCTACCCAGTAAAATCTTGTGGAATGCACAACTAATTGACTAGTTACTGGATAAATGTAAAAAGGCTTAGGCAGCACAATGTGGCACATGATTTGATTATATTCTCAGTATTTTAAGTTGATTTTAATGTTTATAAAATACAATTAAAAGAGCAACTTTAAATTTTTTCTTCCTGCTATATCTACATTTACCTGTAGATATTTATTCTTATAAAGTAATGTATATACTTTTCCTATTGATGAATTGAGTAATGAATTATCAGTATAAGGACATATGCTCACCCATAAGACAAATAACTAGCTACTGTTCATAGCTGGAATTTAATGATTTCTACTTCTAAGTTCATTAAGCATACATTCATTCAACAATATTGAGTACAAAGCACTTGTTTAATTTGGTGTTATTGTACATGAAAATATTGACTGAATCACAGTCTCTAATATAAAATATAAATAGATGAGTATAATCAAGATAGAAGTACTACTAAAAGTAATAGTATAAATATAAATTGGTGCATCATAGTTAATTAGAAGAAAATAGAAGCAGCATTTATGCAAATTTTGCTGTGAACCCTTGGACTGAGGAAAGAGGAAGAGAGACATAATTCATATTCGAGTACAGGGAGTATTAGGTCCACTGGATTGGGATACATGGTATGTTATTGGGATGATCTAGATTTTTATCTGAATTTACATATTTGAGTTTGTGCACTTAAATTGAGATGTATGTATATAGGCTTCAAGTAGTAAACCAAAAACAAAGTAGTTAAAATCAGGACAATAGTGGAGAAAATGGTGAATTTAAACTGTGGTTAAAAACCCTCTCATCCATGCTAGAGAGTGAGGAAATGATTGAAAACTAACGTCAGGACTTAACGATTGGTTCAAAACAGACAATATGGCTACTGAATACAATAAAAGTCTAACAGCAGTTTCTGAGAGAGCTATCCTGAGTCACTGTTAGGAGAATGCTTTATTGTGCTCACACAGAAGGGAGCAGTGTCCATCTAGAGTGTGAAAGCAGAGACCTGGCCTACCTTTTTCTCTATTGTATCTTCAGTACCTAGATCATTGCTTGACTTATAGGAGGTGCTTAATATGGATTTAATGAATGAATCAATATAAGTGGGTAGGAATGTGAACGATTCAGAGCCTCAGTTAGGAGGCAAGAGAGTAGAGAGCAAGTTCCTGAACTTGCTATGAGGACTGATGTTAACTGTGGATGTACGTGTGGTTTGTGTATCAACTTGGATAGGCAGGCAGTTATAAACAGTGGAGATTACTGGTGTGTGTGTGTGTGTGTGCACGCGTGCACGCGTGTGTGTGTAATTTTTGTGATTGCTGACACAATATTAGGTTACAAGTAACTAAAAGACAGGTATTTCATACACATGGTATCATGATTAGTATTATAAATAAACCAAGGAAGGTTTTGACAGCTATCTTTTGCTTTGTATTCATATTGTGTGCCTCAGTGTTTTAAATGGACTCTGTCTGGATTCTAGAGTAGCAAAAAAATTTAAGAATGACCACTAGGGATACAAAAGAGGGAAAGACTATTAATTCTACAAGTTCTGATATTTTGGAGAGAACTATTTTCCATTTGGCATCCTGGAGTGGTGGGAAGTTAGCTAAGAGAAGCAATGGTGGGTCCATGACAGTGGGTGCTCTTAGTTTGAAGGCTATTTGGCAGGTGGAGGGGTTTTGGTTTTACTTAGTGGGTCATTATAAAAAAAAAAGATGTTTTACAAAACTTGTTAGTTTATAGCTAATAGGCACAGAGTATTATTTAACCCTATTGGGCCTTATATTCTAGAAGATCTAGAATAATTTAGGAGAAAAAGATAAATAGCTGTTCCTTGAGATCAAATGAGATGCTTATAAAGTGTTTACCTAATTGTTTGGTACACATAGATACATAATCATGATCAGGGTTTATCTTTTTTTCCTCAATAAATAGTAACTGTGGTTGCTATTCCTTTTTTAAAAAATATTTTTATTGTTAGACTTATTGAGGTGACAGTGCTTATCAAGAGGTATATGGGTTTCAGGTATACAATTCTACACTGCATCATCTGTTTATTGCATTATGTGTTCACCGCCCAGTGTGAGTTCTCTTTCCATCACCATGTATTTGGCTCCCACTCCCACCTCTCCCACCCACTCCCTCTTCTCTCACCCCCTCCCTCCTTACCCCTAAATAACCCTTAAACTCTTGATTGTGTCCATGAGTTTTTTGTTTGTTTGTTTGTTTTTTCTTTGTTGCTGTCAATTTTATATTCTGCATATGAGTGAAGTCTTATGGTTTTTGGTTTTTTCTGTCTGGCTTATTTTGCTTAGCATGATGACCTCTAGGTCCATCCATTTTGTTGCAAATGGCTGTATTTCATCTTTTCTTATAGCTGAGTAATATTCCATTGTGTATATGTACCACAGCTTCTTTATCCAGTCATCTGTCACAGGGCACTTTGGGATTTCTGGGTCATATGGTACCTCCATTCTCAATTTTCTAAGGAAACTTCACACCATCTTCTATAGCGGTTGTACCAGTTTGCACTCCCACCAGCAGTGTGTGAGAGTTCCTTTTTCTCCACATCCTCTCCAGCACTTGTTATTCCTTGTCTTGTTGATAACAGCCATTCTAACAGGTGTGAGGTGGTATCTCATTGTGGTTTTGATTTGCATTTCCCTGATAGCTAATGAGGATGAGCATTTTTTCATATATATGTTGGCCATTTGTGTTTCTTCATGGGAGAAGTGTCTGTTTAGGCCCTCTGCCCACTTTTTAATTGGGTGGTTTGTTTTTGTTGTTAAGTCATATTAGTTTTTTTATATATTTTAGATATTAGACACTTATCCGATGCATTGAGCTGTCTTTCCTCCATTGCATATTTTTTGCTCCTTTATCAAAAATTATTTGTCCATAAATTTGTGGATTTATTTCTGGGTTTTCACTTCTGCTTCATTGGTCAGTGTGTCTGTTTTTCTGCCAATACCAAGCTGTGTTGATATTGATGCTTTGTAGTATAAACTGAAATTGGGGATTGTCATACCACCAGCCTTACTCTTTCTTTTGGCTATTGCCTTGGCAATTCGAGATCTTTTGTGGTTCCACACAAATCTGATCATTTTTTTATGTATTTTGTGAAAGTATGATTGTGAGATTTTGATGGGAATTGCATTAAATCTATAAATTGCTTTGGGTAATATGGCCATTTTAACAGTATTAATAAGTCTTCCTATCCCTGAACGCAATATATTTCCATTTCTTTGCATCCTCTTCAGTTTCTTTCAAAAGTGTCTTATAGTTTTCTGTGTATAAGTCGGTCACATTCTTTGTTAATTCCCAGGTGTTTCATTTTTTTGTTGTTGCAATAGCAAAAGGTATTGACTCTTTCATTTCTTTTTCTGAAGATTTGTTGTTTGTACAGAAGAGTGCTGTTCATTTTTGTACATTGATTTTGTATCCTGCAACTTTACTGAATTCGTTTTTGTTTCTAATAGTTTCCTGGTGGAGTCTTCGGAATTTTCTATATAAAGGATCATGTCATCTGCAAATAGTGACACTTTGAACCTCTTCTTTCTCAATTTGGATACCTTTTATTCCTTTCTCTTGCTTGATCACTCTGGGTAGAACTTCCATTACTATATTGAATAGCAGTGGTGACGGGGTCATCCCTGTCTTGTTCTTGATTTTAGGGGAATGGGCTTCAGCTTTTCCCCATTCAGTATGATGTTAGCTGAGGGTTTGTCATATATTGCTTTTATTATGTTTAGATACATTCCTTCTATGCCCATTTTATTGTGTTTCAATCATAAATGGATGTTGTATGTTGTCGAATGCTTTTTCTGCATCAATTGATATGATCATGTAGTCTTATCTTTTATTTTGTTTATGTGGTATATCACATTGATTGATTTTCATATGTTGAACCATCCTTGTGCTCCTGCGATGAATCCCACTTAATCATGATGTATGACCTTTTTCATGAATTCTTGTATTCTATTTGCTAATATTTTGTTTAGAATTTTAGCATCTGTGTTCATCAGAGATATATAATCTGTAGTCTATAGTTTTCTTTTTTTATGTTGTCTTCTCCTGGCTGTAGTATTAGGGTAATGCTGGCATCATAGAATGAGTTAGTAAGTATTGCCTCATTTTCAAGTTTTTGGAACAGTCTGAGGAGGATAGGCATTAATTCTTTGAATGCTTCGTAAAATTCATTGGTGAAACCATCTGGTCTGGGGCTTTTGCCTCTAGGGAGTTTGTGGGTAGTCATTTCAATTTCTTTACTATTGATTGGTTTATTTAGATTATCCAGTTCTTAGTTCAGTCTATGTAGGCTATAGGTTTCTAAGAACTTGTCTATTTCTTCTAGGTTGTTAAATTTAGTGACATGAAGCCCTTCTTAATGTTTTTTTTTTTATAATCCTTTGTATTTCTGTGGTATCAGTGGTTCATTTCCAATTTTGGATATTTGTGTCCTTTCCTTTTGCCCTTTGGTTGGTCTAGCCTGGGGTTTGTCAATTTTGTTGACTTTCTCAAAGAACCAGCTCTTTGTAGCATTAATTTTCTCTATTGTTTTTCTGTTCTCGATGTTGCTTAGCTCTGCTTTAATTTTTATTATTACTTTCCTTATGCTGACTTTGGGTGTTTTCTGTTCTTCTTTTTCTCATTCTTTAAGATTGGATGTTAGGATGATTACTTGAGATTTTTCTTGTTTTTTAAGATAGGCCTTTAATGATATAAATTTTCTTCTTATTACTGCTTTTGCTGTGTCCCAATAATTTTGATAGGTTGTATTTTCATTGTCATTAGTTTCTATGTATTTTTAAATCTCTTTTTTTATTTCTTCTTTGATCCAGTCATTTTTAAATAAGATGTTGTTTAATCTCCACATGTTTGTGTTTTTTTTCTACTTTCCTTTTATAGTTGATCTCCAATTTCAAAGCTTTGTGGTCTGGAAATACACTTGGTGTTATTTCAATCATCTTGAATTTGCTGAGGCTACTTTTGTGTCCCAGCATATGGTCTATCCTTGAGGATGTTCCATGTGCACTAGAAAAGAAGGTATAGTGTTATTTTGCTGGATGAAGTGTCCTATAAATGCCAATGATGTCCAATTGTAATGTGTCACTTAGAGCTGCTATTTCCTTATTTATTTTCTGTTTGGATGATCTGTCCATGGCTGTTAAGGGGGTGTTTAGGCCTCCTACAATGGTTATGCTTTTGTCAGTTTCTCCTTTCAGATCCGTTAGTTGTTGCTTTATATATTTTGGTACTTCCTGAGTGGGAGCATATATATTAATTAGTGTCAAGTCTTGTTGTTGTATTGTGCCTTTTATCACTATGTAATGTCTATCTTTGTCTCTTGTTATTCTTTTTTAAATCTGAAAGGAAGATATCAATATGGCAACTCTTGCTTTTCTCTGGTTACCATTTGCTTGGAGTATTGTTTTCCATTTTTTCACTTTGAGTCTGTGTTTGTCCTTATGGCTATGGGGTGTCTCTTGGAGACAGCATATGGATGGGTTTGTTTTTTAATCCCATTGCCTACTCTGTGTCTTTTTATTGGTGAGTTCAGTGTATTAACATTTAGAGTGATGATTCATATATGAGCATTACTTCCTTTTTATAATTTATTATGTTTTAAATTTTTGTTTTTTGTTGTTGTCCCAACTCTATTTCATTTATTCTGATGTTTGTTTTTTTTTTTTTTTCAGTTCAAAGACCCTCCTTTAGTATGTCTTGAAGTGTTGATTTTGTGCTGGCAAATTCCCTCAGCTCTAGGTGTCTGAGATGGTCATTATTCCACCTTCATATCTGAAGGATAATTTTGCTGGATAATTTATTCTTGGCTGAAAGTTTCTCTCTTTTAATATTTGGACTATTTGATTCCACTCTCTCCTGGCTTGAAAAGTTTCTGCTGAGAAGTCTAATGCCAGCCTGATGGGTTTACCTCAAAAGGCTGTAGTTCTTTTTTTCTCTGGATGCCTTGAGAATTGTCTCTTGGTCTTTAGTTTTTGACATCTTTAGTACTGTGTGTTTTGTAGATGATCTGCTAGGGTCCAGGTATCTAGGGAACCTATTTTCTTCTTAAATTTGGGGTTCCAGATCTTTCCATAGGTTTGGAAAGTTCTTGTCTATTATTTGAGTATGCTTTCTGTGGAGTGCTTTACTCCTTCTTCCAATCCTACTATGCTGTTGTTGTTTTGTCTCATGGAGTCAGATAATTCTTGCAGAGTTCTTTCAGTCCTTTTGGTTCTATATTCCCTATCTTCCTCTTTCTGAGGCATTTCCATGTTCCAATTTTTAATATCACTAATTCTTTCCTCCATCTGGTTGGCCCTATTTTCTATGGCAGTTATTTCACTTCTCACTTCTTTTCTTGTATTATTTATCTCTTGAATTTTCATTTCGTTCTTACTTATAGTTTGAATTTCTTTTGTTCATGAATTTTCTTTCTGAGATCATGCATCTCAGCTGTTGTGTTTTGTCGGTATGTTTCCATTTCTCTGAGAGCCTTTAGAATGGCTATTTTATATTCTCTGTTCATAAATTTCTAGGTCTATGAGATCCTTTTCTGGAGATTTTCATCTTCTTTCTGAGCAGGTTTAAATCCTAAAGTACTCATATTCTTTTGTGTTCTTCTTCAGCATGAGGGCTTTATTTCCACCAGAGCCCAGGAGATCACTTTATTGCTCTGATTAGTATTTTTGTGGTGTCTTGCTGTAGAGGAGACACTAGGTGGCAGTAGGGGACAAGTTTTGGGAGCAAGTGGAGCTGTGTTAGCTCTATCTCCAGTCTCTACCAGCGTTTGGAGGTGGAGTGTCATGGTCTGTGCTCTCTCTGCTTCGTGCAGTTCATTGGGGAAGCTGCAAGAGATGGAGGAGGCCAAGAAAATGCAAGCTGAGGCTGCTCAGCTTCCTGCATTTCACTGGAGTAGCTGGGGGAGATAGGGGAGGCTGATGGGATGCAGCCTGTGGCAGTTCACGTTGGATGGGGCAAGTGCCATCAAATCTGCCTCTGTCCCTTCTCCAGCATTTTACCCCCGGCTGTTTCAGTTATGTGTTTCCATTGCAATAGCTCTGGGCAATGTTTGCAAGCACAAGCCATGAGCAGGGTGTGAGGATGCTGCATGTGCACTCCTTGAGCTCAGGTGGGGGTGCACGATCCACCCACCACAAGGGTGCCCTGGGCATGTACCACAAGCTGAGGAGAGGGCCCCACCTGGCCACTACGTGTAGCTGTACCTTAAACTGTGTTGGTGCTGGGAACCGTGATTCTGTATTTGGGGCCCTAGTCTAGGGCAGTTCAATGACTTGTTTGGCTTCCTTGCAACTCAGAAGCCAAGAACTTAGCTTCCCTGGCTTTGTCTCCAACACACTGCTTTTAGGTCCACCTCCCTTAAGGTGTTCGCCCTGCTCTGACTTCTACTCGCCGCTTGGCCTCCCGCACCCCCTGTATCCTGCTGCTCCCTGATTACTTTTGAGTTCCCTTGGTTAGTCGCAGTGGTGTTGGGTTGCGATCCATTTCTGCTCTTTCCCTTCTCTCCTGCTCACACCCCTTTCTCCAACCTTTAGGTGTTTTCTTGTGATGTGTGGATTTCTCAGTTGTCTCTGTGTCATTCAGGATTTCCCACGTTGGATTCTGGCTGGCCATTTAATGTATTTTCCAGGAGATCTTTTAGGGACCTCCTCTTTGGTCACTGTCTTGCTGATCTATGTACTGTTCTTAATGGGCAGAGTGAATTCACAAGAAAGAAATTTATTAGCATTTACTTAGCATGTGTGATTTCATAGAGGGAAAACTGAAAGTTTATTTGATTAGTTATATTTTTGTCATATAATTTTTATAGTGACTTAGGGAGAGCAAATAGAATTATCCTCATTTTATAGCCAAGAACACAGAGGCTTAGAGAAGTCAAGTAGCGTAACGAAAGTCAAAGCTCATAAGTAGCTGAGTCAAACTTTGGAACACCTAGCTTTGTCTTACAGAAAAACGTATTATTTTCTTTCAATTTCATGTTGTGTAACATAGTAGTGATACAGAATAAGGAACAGTTAATCAATGACAAGGAATGAGAAGGCATTAAAGGACTTAGGAACTTATTAAATGTGAAGAGAGAAAAGTCAGAGATGCTGCTTAGAACTTGGAACCATGGCACCATACTTGCTAGCTTTGGTCAAGGACCCAGGCAACAAGTGCAGATTATTTCTTTACCTTGAAAACCAAGAGCAGATTCTTCCTGGAGGGAACACTGTAGAGAATTGGGTGGGAGACGGTGTTAATCACCAACATGCCTCTAAGATTGCTTTTTCCTTCTAATGACAAAAAATTTTAAATCTGTGCCCTCAAAGTTCCTTTATATAAAATGTTCCTTTATGTAACAATTTGCTTTATTTCTAAGAGAGTAAATAAAATTAGTGTTGAAAATTTCATTACATAGCCCTAAAGCATTTTGAGCTTTTTTGTAGGGAAAGTCGTGTCCCATTGTCTGTATGAAAATAAGAATAAGAAATGAGAGTGAAACAAAATTATATGATAAGTTTAGAGAAAAATTTGAAAACTGAAGTGAGTTTACATGGGAGGTCAGGTACCCTTGCCACTTTGTGGCCAATTATTCTCTAAAGGACTGACTGAAATTGATCCACAGTGTGTTTCAGCATTTTGAAATAAAATAATACAATTAATAGAAGCTTCTAAAATATAAAGAAGCAGTTTTTTTTTTTTTTAAATTAAGTGAACAACTGTCAGAGCCAAAAGTGAGAATCATCATGACAATATTAAGATGGTAGAGATATTTTTGGAAGTCCAGAACGAGTATAACACTGTGTCCTCCTAATCGTGTAATTAAGGAAAGCCATATATCAAACCACTAGCAATCAGTTGTTTTTCATAAAAAAGAAATAAACAAACAAATGTGAGATGCTTAAGCTAGGGGGATATCATAGTCTCTAAAATTTCTGAGCTAGTACAAATAAGATAGAGAACAATGGTCCTGGATCTGCAATGTTCCCTACACAGAGACAGCATATCCAGATTTCATAAAATGGAAATAAAGAATGAGCAGCAAGGTATGTGAGTCCTTTGAGAAACAGTGGTCATCTGATGCCTGTTGAGGTAGTTGGGAGATAAGAATAAATGGAATTGTACTTAGGGGGTTCTGTTGCTCCAAGTCTTTTTAGAGGTTGTATTTTTTTGTTTTTTGTTTTTTGTTTTCTGCTGTGGTGCGTCTCTTGAATCTTTGTGGAAACTCTGATATGTCCCTGAGACTATATTTAAAGCTGAGACCTGTCATAGAGAGCCTTTGGGGCTGCAGGGACCAAGGGAAGAGGATAAGAGTAAAGACAGGTATTATTTCTTCCCTTTAACTCTGCATCAGCTACTACAGCCATCTGTGTAGCTGCCAAAAAAGAAACAGAAAAAAGAGTAGGGAGCACACAGAGAAGAGAAAATAAGAAAGCTAGGCAGCATATAAGTGTAGGATATTTTATTTGAAAATATGTTCTATAAAGAACAGTTATAAACACAGATATATTGGTTAAATAATTAAAAACAAGTTTGTATTTCTGTGCTCCATAGCAGTGTATGCTGTGATTTTTAGGTCACGTGTCTCCCTTGTTAAGATCCAGTATGTACGAGTATGTTACTTTCTTGGAAATTTTTAAAACTTATTTGAGGTAGTAAGTACTAACCATTTTTAGTCTCTAGACTGCATAACTGTCGTATCACATAAGTGTACTGTCTAGATCTCCTAGAATCTCTTTTACAGATTCTGGGTGCCCAGCACTAGCTTTTGCACCGTTCTGCGCTCTTCAAAGAACAGCCTGGGCTACTGGAGTTGTTCCACTCTCAGGCACAAAGAGCCTGGAAGTGCTAAGGAAATTATATCCCCCCAGGGTGGCCTGTAGCCATATCTAAGCAGAGTGTGAAAGCCCAACTCCTTCCTCAAGGGAGGAAAAATTTTAATATAATTTAGACTTTGGAAGTCCCCATGGGATCAGACTGAAGTTGAAATATTTCTTGAAATAGCTCTCTTGGTGGACTTCTTCCCTTCCCTGCCTGCTCTCCTGCCCCTGTAAGAATTTCTCCTCGAGCATATTCTTAATATATCACTTTCACATGAATCCTCATCTCAGCATCTTCTTCTGGAGAACCTGAAATAAGACAACATCCTCTTCTATACACACACACTAACATCATCTTAAAATATTTATTAAGTATGTAGGTATCATGTAAATGCATGTATCTTCTTAACATACCCAGCTACCAGGATATACTAGTATGGTAGATGCTATAGGAGATAAAAATTTTAATTTAATGCACAGAGAATACTGTGGCTATCTAAGACAATAATGAAGTAAGTGTTCTTGCTAAACAAGTAAAAGATTATTCAATTTCTTTTATAATGAAATAGATATAAAGGTTTTCTAAAAAAATACAATTGGTTTTTAGTTAAATGTGATTTTTCTGTTGAAAACTTCTATAGACTCACAGATTACATAGGTTTTTAAAAAAATCATGACAATATATGGGGAAAAGGTATCAAATCTACTAAACTATATGAAACTATATTTTAGTGTGATTAATTATTAACATAATTCCCACAATTAAACCAATTACTTTATAGAAAAACAATGATGTCATCATTTTTATTGTTTGTAGATCTAAAAAATGCATCATCATCCTCATCTGGAAGTCACTCATATTCTAGTTGTAGTGAAGATGAATCTGCACTGGGAAACAGGGAAGCACATGCTGAAAACAGCCCATATGACAGTGCCAGAAGTTCATCTTCTCAGGAGTTGAGTGAAGATGATGAGCCAGGAAGATCCCACCTTCCAACTAAGGATTCCGTAAAAATTGAAATTGAAGACCGAGAAATGATAAAAGCAAATATGGAAATCAAGACTCTGTCCATAGAGGAAAGCTTGGAGAATTTTCTTGAAGAAGAAACAGAGAAAAGAACTCAAGTGATCGCAGAGGGCTTATCTAAGAAATTCAGGAAACATGTTTTCAAGGAAGAAAAGGAAAATTATAAGAGTAAGCTTTGGGAAGGAAGCACTGCTAAACTGAAAGGCCAAAAGGCAGGTCCCCATAGGGTGGAGAAAGGTGGTAAGTATGGCCATTGAGTTGGCCTGCCATTGTCCCCATGCATGGAAGCTGATTTGGTCATTGCATTCTCCCATAGCTTGGGAGATACTATTGTGATAATGCCAGAGGGATCCAATTTTTTTCCTATTTCTCTCTTTGTCACATAATCATACATATATTTTCAGCTTGCTGTTTTCCTTCTATTGCATGTTAAAAATTGCTTAGTAATTCTGATGCAGCAGCCTGTTACCTGTTTTTTGTAAATTCCTTCCTGTGGTAATTCTATCTCAAGAATCAAATAAAATGCAGTATGTGTCTTGAAGGCAAAAGTATGTGTGGCTTTTTAGAGGTTATTTAATACCAGCAATGCTATTTGTTCTTAGCTATATATGCACCGATATATATTCATAGCTAACATTGATAGGTGCTTACTACGTGCTACTTCTAAACACATCTGTTAACTCATCTGATCCTCATGATAGCTCAGTGACTCCATGAGTTGGTGCTATTATCATGATCTTTTTACAGATGACAAAACTGTGGGTTGGAAAGATTAAGTAAATTGGTAAGGATTATATAGCTAATAAGCATTCTTAAGATCTGAATTCAGGCAGAAGGGTTCCAGTCCTATTTAATCTGTGAAATAGGAATTTAGATTTAGATAAAAATTAGAAAATTTAATAGAATACTCCAAATGTTACTTTGAGTTCTTTGCAGCTGAATAACTTCCTGGTCCAGGGGCATCCTGGGTGTGTGGGACAATTGCATTTGACAGGGGAAGAGGGAGGAATTTCCCAGGACAATCAGGTCCCAGTGAAAGGTCTGATATTTTTCTCTACTTTAGGAGGACAGTTAAAGGATCAAGTTGTGTTCTGTGAACAGTCGAATTGTGCCTAGCAGATACATGACTCTCGTATAAGCACGCTGTGCCGTGTAACTTGTGTCTCTGTCTTTTCTCTGCTTTCTCTCATCTGTCTTCCCTGTCAACATGGTGGGCATTCTTCTTAATTCCAAGATAAAATTTGTTTTCATATTTAAATATTACTAAACTTCATCTGTGTTTTAAAAGTTACAAATACTTTTAATATCTATAATATTTCCTTTAAAACCTTAAAAGCTGTTATTAAACTGCTATGCCTACATCTAGGAATTGGGGATGTTGAATAGTTATCTTTAAATTCAACCATTATTATTAACCTTGTACTATGTACAGGGCGCCATGGTCAATAAGCAATGTGAAAGAGGGGGTTTCTCCCATAAATAAATGCTGAAAGGCATACCAATACCTGGAAAAAGGTTGGTAGTCATATGTATAAGCAGAGAAGATACAAACACTGTGGAGTTTCAAAGAAAGAGAAGATCCGTTTGGTTAAGGACACCCTGAAAGATTTCTTGAAGCACTTGTTTGAAGAAGCCTTTAAAGGTTAAGTAAAATTTTAAAGGTGGAATGGAGGAAGATAAACATGTTTCAGATAGTGGGATGTAGCAAGAAATATAATCTTGGAATAAGTTAAAAAATTATTCTAGAACTAAGAGTTTGACAAACTTTAGCTTACAAGCCACATCTGGGCTACCACATTTTCTTTTTGTATTGTCTGTGAGCTAAGATTTTTTTTTTTTTTTTTTTTTTTGCTTTTTGGTATGTGGGTAGCTCCCTGACTGGGAATCGAACCCAGGCTGCAGCGCCGACAGCACCAGCACCGAAGCCTTAAGCCGCTACACCATCAGGGAACTCCCTCTTTTTTTTTTTTCCTAAGATTTTTTTTTTAATGGTTGAAAAAAATCAAGAATAATATGTGGTGATATGTGAAAATTACATTAAATTCAAATTTCAGTGTTAAAATATAAAGTTTTATTGGAAAAGAACCATGTTTATTTGTTTACATATAATCTATGGCTGCTCTTGCCTTATAAGGACAGAGTTGAGTAGTTGCAATAGAGACCCTATGGACCACAAAGCCCTAAGAATCCACTTTCTGGCCTTTTACAGAAAAAGTTTGCCTAACTCTGCTCTAAGACACACTGCAAGATTCCTAATATTTCAGAAGGATTTTGACATGTATGAGTTAATATTCTTGTTAATATATATTTGAAACCCTTTTATAAAATCATTAGAGATCTTTTATTATTATTGTTAGACTTATTGGGGTGATATTTGTTAGCAAAAATTACATAGGTTCCAGGTGTACAGTTCTACAGTGCATCGTCTGTGTTGCATTATGTGTTCACCACCCAGTGTGAGTTCTTTTTCCATCACCATGTATTTGACTCCCCTTCCCTCCTCTCTCACCCACTTCCCCCTTACCCTCAGGTAACCACTAAACTATTAACTGGGTCCATGAATTTTGTTTTTTTGTTGCTTTCAGTTTTATATTCTGCATATGAGTGACGTCATATGGTTCTTGGATTTTTCTGTCTCACTTATTTTGATTAGCATGATGATCTCAATGTCCTTTCATTTTGTCACAGATGGCAATATTTCATCTTTTCTCATAGCTGAGTAATATTCCATTGTGTATATGTACCACAGCTTCTTTGTCCAGTCATCTGTTGCAGGGCACTTTGGTTTTTGTTACTTGGCCACTATCAACAGTGCTGCAATGAATGTTGGGGTACATAAGTCTTCATGGACTAAGGTTTCCAATTTTTTTGAGTAGATCCCCAGAAGGGGGATTGCCGGGTTACACAGTAACTCCATCCCTAAGTTTCTGAGGAACCTCCACACTGCCTTCCACAGTGGTTGTACCAGTTTGCACTCCCACCAGCAGTGTACCAGAGTTCCTTTTGCTCCACATCCTCTCCAGCACTTGTTATTCCTTGTCTTGTTGATAACAGCCATGCTCACAGGTGTGAGGTGGTATCTCCTTGTGGTTTTGATTTACATTTCCCTGATAGCTGATGAAGTTGAGCATTTTTTCATGTATCTGTTGTCCAGTTGTATGTCGTCCTTGGTAAAGTGTCTGTTCAGGTCATCTGCCCACTTTTTAATTGGATTGTTTATGGTTTCTTTTTTTTGTTGAATCATATCAGTTCTTTACATATTTTATTAAAAATCTTCCATCTTAGATTTCATTGTTCAATTCTGATACATTATGATGTATAATCTAGAAAATTTGTACAATTTGGCAATTTGCTATTTAAAACAGGTAGAGATGTTAAAGTTCAGTAGTAACATTGACATTACTATCATTTCTTTTATTTCTACTTCAGTAACTAGATTATTTACTTAGATTTATATAAGTAAACATCTTTCTGTAAAGTAAGATGGACATATGTAGGTTGCAATTAGATGATGGATAGAACAGCAGAAACACTGGACTAGCATTATGTCACTTGGAAGAGTGTGATTTTTCCTTCTGGATTTGTAAATTGAAAAATGTGTACATTTATTTTTTTCTCAAATATTATGGAAACCCCGTGTTCTTGACTTGATAACATTTATACTTTTAAAACATTTTCTTATTATCTTTTAATGAAAGCAGGTCAAGACTAGATGGAAAGGTTTATGACTGTTTCTAAAGTTCTAATACAAGGTCTGACAAGTTCGTGAACTCATCCTAGAAAAAGTGCTACATACCTCATTGCTGAATATCACTATGGTCACCTTTGAAGTACTCCCCTTGGGAGGCGATGCACTGGTGCCAGAGCCTAATCCACCCTTCAAAGCAATTTTGGAACTTTTTTTTCTAGAATGGCCATCAGAGCTGTCATCGTATGAACCTTGATGTCCTGAATGTCATCAAAATGTCTTCCTTTAAGTATCTTCTTTATCTTTGGGTAAAGAAAAAAGTAATAAAGTAATTGGGGACCAGATCAAGTGAGTAGAGAGGGTATTCCAATACAGTTGCTTGTTTACTGGCTAAAAACTGTCTCACAGACAGTGCCCTGTGAACTGGTGCATTGTCACGATACAAGGGCCATGAGTTGTTGGCGAAAAGTTCAGGTTATTTTCGTCTAACTTTTTCATGCAGCCTTTTCAGCACTTTCAAATAGTTAACTTTGGTGACTGTCCACTTGGTACAAATTTATACTGAACAATTCTTCTGATATCAAAAGTGGTTAGCAATATTGTGTTTACCCTTGATTTGGACTGATGGAACTTTTTAGGTTATGGAGAATTGGCTGACTTCCTTGTGCACTTTGACATTTTGTTTCAGGGTGATATTGGTACACCCATGTTTCATCAATAGTGATAACATGACCCTAAACATCATCTTGCCTCTCCAAAAGGTTTTGTCAAACTTCGACTCACCTTTGCTTTTGTTCGTCAGTGAGCTCCTTAGGGACCATGTTCGCACATGTTTCTCAGGTCAAGATTTTCAGTTAAGATTTTTCTAACTGTTTCTCTATTGATATTTACTTGGTCTGCTATGCTTCTCACAGTCAGCTGATGATTTTGACACATAATTCAATGAAGTTTTACAATGTTTTAGTCAGTTCTGCTTGTTCCTTGCTGCCCTGACCTCTCTTCATCAGTGACGCTTTCTGTCCCCTCAGAAAAAAGTTTAGTCCATTTGTATACTGCTGTTTTCTTCATGGCATTATCCCCATAAACTTGCACTAATATGTCCCTGATTTCACTTCCACTCTTGTCAAGTTTAATAAGAAATTCAATGTTTGTTTGTTGCTCAAATTCAAGCTCTGACATTTTCTTGACAGCACACAAAAACACGCAATAATAATGAATGCCACTCAGGAACATACCACCACATGTCGACACAAATACAGCTGTGAGATGCAGATATACCAAAGTTATGAAACCTTACTCAGATTTTGTACAGTGCTGACAATGTAAGTGCATGGTCCTAAGTTCATGAACTTAATTGTCAGACCTTGTTTATGTACCGAGTCTCTGTATCAGTGTTTATTTTTCATTAACAACTATGAAATAAAATGTAGAAAATAGAAAAAGAAGTAGTTTCAAAAAATTACCCATAAATTTATCACACACAAAAAATCATTTTCAACATTTGGTCCAGCTTTTTATGTCTAAACTTAGGGTTTATAAAGTTATGTTGTCATGTTTTTTTAGGAAATGTATTCTGCTTTATATTCTTAACTTTATGCCATAAACATTTTAATGTTTTTATGTAATCTCTATGGATATATTTAATGTCTGTTTATTATTATATTCTGTGTTTTTCTCATAATTTAACCATTTTTTCTATTGTTGGATATTTTTTCTTTATTTCACTGTTATTAATAGTACTCTAGTATCTTACTGCTTATGGCAACTTCATGTTTATATCTTTTTCCTTAGGCTAAGTTGCAAGAAGTGTCATTTCTGGATCTAAGTTTATGAAGATTTTGAGATTTTTGCTAAAAATTTTTTTCTTA
Organism: Lyroderma lyra; assembly: GCA_004026885.1. NCBI lineage: Eukaryota > Metazoa > Chordata > Mammalia > Chiroptera > Megadermatidae > Lyroderma > Lyroderma lyra. The sequence goes on along the minus strand of PVJL010001157.1, from coordinate 39,357 downwards.
CAGAACATTGGTTAAAAAGTTTAAACAGTTTTATATTCCGTATGTGAGTGAAATCATGCAGTTCTTTGTTTTTTCTGTCTGGCTTATTTCACTTAGCATGATGAAACTGAAAGCAAAGAAAAAAAGAAATGAACAAACAAATAACCCATGGACATAAACAATAGTTTAATGTATATTTGGGGATGAGTGGGTTAGGGAGGGGAGAAAGGGGCGGGGGTGGGAGAGGAGGGGGGAAGCTAAATATAAGGTGATGGAAAGAGAAGTCACATTAGGTGGTGAACTTATTATACATCAAGTTGACAATGCACTGTAGAATTGTATGCCTGAAACCTATGTAATCCTTGCTAACAGATGTCAACCCAATAAGTCTAACAATAAAAATGAATTAAAAAAAAAGTTTAAACAATCCAAAACAGATGAAAAATATGAAAGCTAAATTCTTTCTGCCTAGCCTCTACTTTTTCCTGGGAGACAGATAATGGCAGATAACAGTTTTTAGCACATGATTCCAGAAAATTTTCTATATATATGTGTGTGTGTGTGTGTGTGTGTGTGTGTGTATTTACATATTACATATACACATATTATTTTTACATACAGTTGAAATGATACATTTTGATTTGTAGCTTGCTTTTTTATATAATACCATATCTTGAATATTAGTTCATATCAATACACATAACTGTTTTTTGTGCTTATTTACAGTACATGTTATTCCATTGTATTGCCTTAGTATTGTATAACTTTGCATGTTTTCTTTAAAATGTTTTACTTTCTGTGTAAGAACTGACAGATTTGTTCTATTGCCCATTTTCCATGAAAGAACAAAATTTCTGGATTACTAAGACCCAGAGGCAGAGTGTAAAGTACAGTGGAAAATAAAACATTAATAGGTGAAACCAAACAAAGACCATGTAAAGTATTCAGAATGCTGTAGAAGAATTGATGCTATCAAAACCTAACAATGAGTAGGTTGTAACAGATGAGTGGTGATGTTTTTAAAATATGCTCCAGGAAATGATGCAATAAATCTGTAAATATTTGAAATAAAAGAATAAAAGTAGTCATTAATATTCTCAAAGACCTTTATGTAAATAAACATGTCCAAAAAAATTTCAGATAAAGCCAACCAGGTCTTGATGGTATCATTCATTATTTTGATATTAATGCCAAGCAAAGAGATTATGGCTTTTCTCTTGAGTCTTCAGTTAAATGAATCAGGGAGAAAGGGATGGAACCAAAGTTATACACTTGAAATGAAGTTCATTTAGGTGACTACATTGCAAAGCATAACTTATGTTAATTAGATTAGAAGCCCGGTGAAGATAGAAATGTATATATTTTACTTTAGATCCCTGATTAAAACTTAGGTTGAAATGAAATAAGGGCTGAGATAATGTATAAAAGATTATTTCTCATATCTGTATGGTGTTGAATTAATCATCTTTTTTCAACGAGATAGAATAAAAACTGTGATTATATTAAGAATAGGTCAATGGCCTAAAATTAATAATGTTTTATAGTGTCTAAGCTAGTAAAACTTAATCTAAAATGTTTTCACTTAAGATCATGGCAGTGGATAAATTAGAAAAGGATTACATTCAATGACTTTGTATCTTTCAGATTGATAAAATAAAGTGATATTTTCCTCCTAAATGTTTCATTATATGTTTCACTTAATTAGGCTTTGTTCAGTCCACCAACAAATCAGGTGAACTGGTATAAAAGATGAGTTGAATGCAGTGAAGTAGATAATGTAAAAGATTATATTTGCTAGCTACACTGAGATAGTGTCCTCGGGAGTGAATTCATTATCATAGGGCACAGTGTTATTTTATTAGAATGTGTTTATTTTCCATTATTTTTAGTTTAAGCTGTCTTAATGCCTTGTGATACAATCTTTGCTATATGCTCTAATGGTGGAACAATTCAGGTACATTAATTTGTGAAGTTAATATAATTTATACATTGTGAATACAAATAAAATATTAAGAATATTGTGAAGTGTAATGCAAAATGTATATGGAAGTAGGTTCTTTTGTTTACTTTTATATGTGAATCAGGAGAAGTCATGGTGGTTGGCCAGGTAATATAAACCTTAGTAACATTAGGAGTAAGGTCAAATGTAATTTTATCATCATACAGGCATGATAGAATGCTCCTGATGAAACAACAAGAAAATCATGTGTTATGAGTTGCTGTCTGAAGATAATTTGTGATGAATCATGAAAGCATGTAGTTGCTCATTCCAATAGATTTCTTCTGTCAATAAATATTTGTTAGATGTCTGCTTTATTCCACACTTCTTTTCATGGGAACATAAAAAGATCCCTAACTGAACTGAAGTTTATATTCTGGCGGGGAGTGGGGGATATGCTTAACAAGGGAAAATAAACATGTTAATGGGGTATCTGCACTATGTACTGTAAGAAAAATGAATCCAGGTAAGGGGATGAAGTGATGGTTTGAGGAAAGGGTGGTGGTATTTTAGGGATGGCCTCTCTGGTGAGGGGATACCTGAGCAAAGATCTGAAGGAAGTGCAAGAGTGATCCTCTCTGTCATCTGAAGAAAGAGCACAGGAAGCAGAGGGAATAGCAAATGCAAAATTTAGTTCAGGTCATCGTTACTGAGTGAAGGATTTGGAAAGGAGGCCAGTGTGATAGCTGCAGAGTGGACAAGAAATGGTGTGGTCCAAGATAAAGCCAGAGAAAGACACTCATGTGCAATGGGGAGGCTTTTATTTTGAGATAGTAAGTCATTGAAAAGTTTGAGCATAGAAATTACATGATCTGAAAGCTTTGAAAAGATTTTTCTAGCTATTGTTTGGAGGATAGACTTTCACTTTCTGCAAGTGTTACCTTTGAACAGCTGTGATCTTGAGTATGCAATCAATCCTGTTTTTTTGTGAGCCATGTTTCAATGTCAAAGGTAACACAGGAACATCTTTACTGTGAAGGTGGATGAATGTTAGTCATAAATTTTATCATAGTGATTTGTTGGCAAGATAATTGATTGGCTACCGAAAGAATGATCAAGTTTTCAAGGTGACTAGGAACTTGGAATAAATTCGGATCTGTCTTTACTCTGTTTTTATGGCCTCCTTATGTTCTTAAAATTTAGATGAAAAGTTGTTGGCAAAACTTTCTTCTGATATTGAAGTGTTCAGGAACTTTAGCATGTTTTGAGATGAAATCTGGTTTGTTTCAAAACAAGTAGAAGAGAGGAAAGGAATTTAGACAGCTTGCCTAACTAATATTGAAAACTATATCCTTGCCACCACTTTTCAATTATTAAATCATCCAATATAGAAAGAATTAGTGGAAATTCTGACATTATTGGCAATAATACAGAGACATAAAGCCTTTTTTCACTATAGGTAAAATTGTTAATTAACTCCTTTTTTGAAGAACAGATAGACACGTGTAACAAAAGCCTCTAAAAATATCAAATTGCTCTTTGACCCAGCAATTCCAATTCCCCGGAATTTATCCTAAGGGCATAATTCAAAATAAGTACAAAAATGATTGTAAGTGGTATTTAAAATAGCTTTCTAATCACAAAAAAGTGGAAATAACAATATCCAACACCAGGCAATTTTTTTAACCAAATTTAATAAAATCTTATTAGAACATTCTATACAGATATTAAAGAATGTTTTTCATTTAATGATATGTAGAAATTGTAATGTATTGCTAAATGAATAAAATGGGATACAAAATGCTATCTATAGTAAGAGTAGAGTAATGGCAAACACTTAGAAATCTGTCAAATGTTAACTAGTAGTTCTTTCTGAGTGGCAAAATTAGGATAATTTTTGTCTTCTTCTTTATAGTTTTTTATCTTTTCAAGCTTTAGGTAATGAATATGTACCATTTTCATATTTAGGGAAAGTATAGTATATATTATTTTAAAATGTGTGTTTTCATAATAAAAATTCAAACATTATTTTGGTATTTTAAAAACTTCTAAAAATATATCATTTGAGTGGATAAAGTGCTTTTCTAAGAAATTCTCTGTATGAGTCTCTTTTATTTTGCTACAAAAGCTGTGAGAACTGACAATTATCTTTGCTTTTAATGGTCATCTTTATGGAGAGGTAGAGGAAAGGAATCTTGAAGGATGAAGGGTTGTATAGAGGGAATAAAGTGATGTGTGACATTGCTGGCTTGGGAGTCTTGTCATGCACAGTCCTCCTTCACTGTAGATGGGAAATAGTCAAGGTTAGACACTAGTCAAGTTCTTGTTTTTAAGTTTCAGCTTTATAAGAACATCTGACAAAAAAATGACCAAGTGAGGCCTTTTCTGGTCTCATAACTAGTAAGTCCTTGATGCTCAGGCCAGTGTCCCATTCTCGCTGAATCTGAAGCAGCAACACCTAACTGTACAGGCTTTCATCTACTTACAAAGCATAACTCTCCAGGGGCAAGTGAGCAGACGTGCAAGTGGTGATTATGGTCCTGAGACAGAGGGACTACCTGCTCCACTGTCAATTCTGAGTGAGTTGTAATTTTCAGATTATGCTAGTACTGTTTGGCTTCTTAGAATAGTCTTTTGGTTCAATAGCTGCTAATTGCTTATTTTCATTATTGTTTATTATTACTATAAATCATATTTCTTTAAAAACTATCGAGGTATAATTGCCATAAATTATATTAATTTCAGGTGTACAACACAATTGTTTCCTATTTGTATAATAAACCATATTTCTTTATAGCCTATAGACTATGTGGAAAAAAATCTTACTGTGTTGTTGGCTCTGATGAAACAAAGCTTCAGGTAATCACTATAAAATCAGACTTCCACCCATCCCCCTGTCATACCCACCTTGGAATTTCTATTGCCCAGTCAGCCAAACAGATTTGTACACAAGACCTAAAAACTGTTTATTTAAACTTTCTAGTTACATAGTGTTAATATTATCGTGGGTAAAATGATATTAACTTATATGTACTATGTTTATAAAGTTCTTAAAATAAAGGTTGACTTCATAACAAACCCAACTATAACTTAATTTTCATAAGTTGATGTCATCTCTAAATTAAATTGTAGTAAAAATATCCTTTTTTATTTGGCATCGTGTAGGAGTGGGGAAAATTGAAGTTCAAAAAAATTTTTAAGAGAATACACCTCTTTTCATTTTCCCTTTTGCTTTCTTAAGATTAATATAGTTGTAATTCCATTCCCCCCCAAAAGCTACATAAAGCAGATTATTTCCCTGTTTGTTTCTGAACACAGAAGGATCACTAAGTAGTTAACTACTCCATAGCAATTCACTTTAAACTGAGCAAGAGATCATGTTCTAGTTCTGTCTTTCTCAAAGTACCTCAACTGAATAAGAATAGCTGAGAGAAAAGAAAATGAAAAAGAAGGGAGAAAGTGAGAGGCAAGGAGGGAGGGAAGGAAGGAAGGAGGAAGGGAGGGAGGGGGAGGGGAGGGGAAGGAAGAAGGTGAGGGAGGGAGAGAAAGAGGGAGATAGATATAGAGAGAAGAAAAGGAGGGAAGGCAGAAGGAAAGGGTATTTTGGAGATAATAGTGCTTTTAATTAGGAAAGCAGATCTACAACTCGTGTTATTTGAGTGAGCTTTTGTTAACCAGAATGTAGCATAATGGTAGATGTCAGGGAATTTGGGACACAGGTTATCAGGGTTATTAGATGATAGGCATGGGATGTGGTCAGGTACATGTTAGAAACAAGACAAACTTAATTGATATCACAGTGTTGCCTAGAATCATAGCAGATTGGGTGACTCTCTGTTAACTGCAACTCAAGCAACTGTCACTTTCAAGCAACCACCAAAAAAAATCGAATAAATAATACTATATTGCTCATCATCATCGTTATAATAGCTATTATTTATTAAGTGCTTAGGCACTTGCTAATAAGTGAAAGATAAGCATGCCCTACATATATTACTTCATTTAATCCTCCCAATAATGACTGATACCTCTTTCTGACTAAGGCTTAAGCCTAGGTCAAAGAACTTGTGCAATGTGAGACAGTGTGGAGTATGGAATTTAAAACTTTGGTCTTTGTGTTCCTGAAGTTCCATGCTAGTAATTAGCTGAAGATCACATGAATTTCTGCACCAGCTTTTTCTGTCAAATTTATAGGAATCATGCAATAGCTTTTTTGCTCTGTCTACATGGAGTGAGTTTCAGGGTCAAATCACTGAAATCTAATGGGTGAAATGCTCATAGTAGGCAACCAAACTCCTTTTTTTCAGTCATTTTATTGCATGTACATTTGGCAAATCTGTCACTGCTTCTGGCTGTTGTCATTTTTTTAATGCAGGTATTTCTTTGCATGGATTTCTTTCCATCACGCTCTTCAATTGTGTCTTCTTTTGGAAATCATAGCTTGAAAGCTGTTTAATCTTAATAGATTTTAAAAACAAGGTCACATTTTAATGTGAATGCTTTTAAATTAACTCCATTTGCTGAAATGATGTGAAATGGCTCAGCAATGTTCCCGTGACCTGTTTTTATACCTTTTGATATTTTGTATGATCTCCAATCAGTTGGACAGATGATAGCTGAAGCTGTGGAACCTGGCTGCCACTGCCCCTGTGACACTGAGTCTGGTGTTAGTAGCCCAGATGAGGGGGAGAAGCACTCGAGGAAGCCGGAGATTGACACAGGTGCAGGTAAGGGCACATCATTACCTAGGAAAGACCTTCAGAAACCCTTTGCCAAAGAGCCCCATTTCCATCTTTCATCTTTCTGTTCTTATTTTCTCCTTCCACCTTTATTTTCTTTTCAGCTAATGAATATGATGGCAGGAGGTGGTTAAGATGCCCTAAGGGGAGCTTTAAAGCTGATATTGGATATGAATGTTATTATTCTTGTTTGAATAGATTGGTGCCTAGCATTAAAAAAAAAGAACTTTAGATTATAAAAAATATTGGTAGGGATCTTCAGATCAGTCTTATTTCATAGCCTGCTTCCCAGCTAGTTAACCAAGTAGGAGGATTGAAGGCACATTTCACAATGATTTCTTTGAACTCCCTATTTTTTTAAATTAAAAAAAGGATTTATTGGGTATGACCTGGCTCTTGGTGATGAGTATTCCAGCAGCAAAAGTGCCAATTAGAGTAACCTGATAGACCATAGCTGGTCAGATATCCCATGTCCTTGAAATCAGGCTTTCTCATATTTCATGGGTGACTTTAAAAAAAAAATCCTTGATTTGAATATATGTATGTGTGTGGATTGGTGGGGAAGGTTATGAGTATTTTATTCATCATATTATCACTTTACCTCCACCTCCAATTTTTAATGATAGTCATCAAGCACTGTGAAGTATTTGAGACTTTACTCTATTTTCAAGCAGACAAATTAGCCAGCCACACTTTCAAAGATGCTAGCAGAAGACACAGACTCATGGGTCACAGATAAAGTTCATACAGCTAGTAAGTGGCAGAGCTGGCACCCTCATCCAGGTCTGTGTGATTCCTAAGTATGCACTTATTCCACCAAATCAAATTACCCCTGCTTGTAAATGTTATTTGCTCTCTTATATTCATTTCTCCCCCAAAGCCCTAAGGTTACCATAAAAAATGTCAAATTTTTGTACTGATATTTTTTAGAAGGGCTTCAATTACTCTTTCTTTTTTGCTTTAGGAATGTCATGTATGACTCTCTGATAATTTGTGTCCATAAAAATGGGTCAGCTAAATGCCATTAGCACTTTCTCTCTTAGAATTTAAGCATAGTATATTATTACATGGTGGCTAGGCACTTTTATTCCCCTATTTTCCTAAATGTTCTTTAAATAATCTATAATTTTAGAGGCCAGTTTAGCAAAGGAGAGGACTTTATTTAAATGTTTTTCACAACTGATTTTTAAATATACTTTCATGCAGGAATTTGAATAGCAATGGATATACTATGTATTAAAGAGACTCAGCAGACATTGTTGATTTTCATTATTTTAATTCCAGTAATAATCTTAATGAAATAAAATGAACTGTAGTCTTTCAGGTGCATTGGCTACATGTTCTCTGAGTGAGTATTTGCTTCTACATTTCCCTCTTAGAGCATCTTGGTACAATTTAGTATACAACTAGTATGATATGCTAAGGACCATCTATAAAAGTCAGCACTAACCATATTGATGGACCTGTAATTTCTATGTTATTCCTTCAAAAGAAGACATCAAAAGTTACCTTCCAAATATATTTTTAAGGAAAATGTTATATTAACTATTATTGCATTATTTCAAAATAGTTTCTCTAATAGCTGTAAACAAACAAAGGGAATGCAACAAAAGACAGTCATGTTTTGTGTCAGGAGAGAAATTGGAGTGATCAGGCAGTCCTAGATGGGGTAACAGAATAGGGAAGAAGGGAATAAAATCAGGACTTTAGATTTCCTGGTAAATTGTTGGTGATAGGTTAGGAGATAAAATGGCTAGTCCAAAAGTCAAGCAAGTAAATAAAAAATGAGGAAGACACATTTGCCTACTTTATGTGCTTACATACTTTGGAGGTCGACCCCTTGGTATGATAATTTATTTTATCACATTTAGTTCAGTGTCTTCTATAAATGAAAAAGATTACATTGATAGGAATTATTAAGATGACTATTTTAGAAGCTCCTTTCTTCCTAAGTATTTTTCTGCAGTGGAAAAATTTAAATGCTTTGAGTATTTGGCATGACATGCCTTTATTTATTTTGGATTTCATTTCAACAGAAATACATGAATTTGTTAGATAATAAGAAATGCATTTGAAGCCTTTTAAGAAAAATATTGAACTTAAATTTATTGAAATATGATAGCTAGAATGCCCAGATCTTAGTAAATGCTTCAAGGTTATTTATGTTGAAAATTGTCCCAGATTACAGAGTCTTGTCTTGCTTTGTGATCCTGTTTTGCCATAGCAAATCAGTGTCTGAACATAGATGAGAGGCATCCTGACCTATAATACAAATTGGTATTTTCAATAAGAAGTCTTACCTTGAGGTACAAAGTTATTTGGTGACTAAATCTAGATACAGTAGTTTTAAAATGTAGGAGTAATATATGAGCTTGCACTGTATTATGATTGTGTTGTAAATGCCCACATGAGTACAAAAAACATAGGCTGAGAATAGGCGTGTTATGGTGGTTTAGGGAACAATAATTTCTAAGAAGATGAAATACTCACTGTTTTTCTTACTGTGTAAGTTTTCTGTAAGTCCTAATATTTCAAATGGAAGTAGGAGGAGTATGTATGTGTGCAGTAGGAGAGAGAGATATTGATTTTATTATTCTAAGACATAAACTTTGTTTTCAACATTTGTGCTGTCCAATTTTCCCTTAATAACAATGTGTCCATTAAATTTGATAGGATTTTTTTTCACCATGAAAAACCATCTGGGTGCATATTATAATAGATAACATCATAGAATGGTGGAAATGTTTTATATATAATATCAATAACCACTTGAAATATATATAAATATTTCATATGATATAAAATTATATATAATATCTCCTCCCTGTGCACTTTGATTAAAGTAACCTTGTTTCCTAACCTTATTTTATAGCACCAAATATGAACTTAGTGGTGGAGGAAAGGGAAACCCTCAGCTCAAACAAGGAATCCAAGCCAGTTGCATCAGAAGTGTATATACTGAAAAAGGAAGAAGCAGTGGAGGAAGATGAGACTCCCCAAAACAGGGATGTTGACACTACAGAAGAGAAAGGGGGTGCAATACCATGGGGAAAGACAGGAGTTAATGAGGTTCCCTTCAGGGAGTGGAAGCGAACAGTAGAGTACCCAGTGTTAGTAGAACAAGTTACAGAGGAAATAGTGAACCCTTGGTGCATAGCAGGTGGGGCAGAAGCAGAAACAGAAGTAGAAGGAGATAGGGGGCTGGACAAAGAGGGGTTAAACCCCATGGGAAAAGAAGCGGTGAGAGCCTCTGCAGGTCTGAAAGAAGATGAGGCTCCTGCAGACCCAGCCGTGATGCAGGTATTGCTGGAGACAGAGAGGCCAGCTTCTGAAGAGGAACAGGGCTTGGAGAAGGCAATGCTTGTAAGCAAGGCCCCAGCTCAGAACTCAGAGTGTGTTCTGGAGGGAGCAGCCCTGAAAGAGAACATGATGCCAAAGGGAGAGGCTGAGAGAAGGGCAGCTGTGAGTGAGGCAGGGTCTGAAAAGCCAGATGTGGAAGAGAGTAAAGAGGAAGCATCCACAGACCTAGAGGTCATGGGACCTGAGGAAGACTCCGCATGCTGGGGAGAGGGTGGTTCAGAAGAGGCAATGCTTGGGAGAGAGAAACCAGCCCAAGAGAGAAAGGCGGTCATGGCAACAGAAACACCATTGAGCTCCTCAACTTCTGAGAAGGCTGAGGCAATGCAGATGGGGGTTTCAAAGGACAGCCTAGGAGAAGTTTGTAAGGAAGACGTGAAAAGGAAGGGGGTTGTGACTGAGGTAGAATCTAATAAGACAAATGATAAGAAAGAAACATTACCTGAGGAATTCTATGCAACAAAAGAGAGGACGGAATCTGAGAAGCCAAAAACACCTCTAGGGGTCACTGAATCTGAAACAGAAGAGGTGACAAGGGCAAGTGCTTTTCAGGACGAAGACATTTTAGAAGAACAAAAGCTTAAAGGGGAGGTGGGGCAAACTGTGAAGGAAGTAAGGCATGAGGAAGAGACACAAGGCCTGCAAACTGAAATGGAATGCGATGTTGAGAGTGAAGTACCCACGGAGTCATCTGAACTAACTGAAGACACAGGCTTGCAAGAAGAAGATGCACTGAGAGAGAAAGAGTTGGCCATGTTTGAAACAGCACCTGAATTTGAAAAGTCACTGGGAAACACAACAGCTCTGAGGAAAGAGGAAGGAGGAGAGAGACTGAGAGATGCTGCAGACACAGAGCACAGAGACAGAGAAGAGCCTCGTCATGGAGAGGATAAGAAAGGGGGTCCCTCAGAGCAGGATAAGGGGCCAGGCCCTGGGGGAGAGGGTGTGCTAGGAGCTCCTGAAGGTGACCCAGCAAGAAAGGCCCAGGCAGCCCAGCCTGTGGTCACAGCCACAGGAGAAGCCCAGGAGTGTGCAGCTAAAGATCAAGATGGCCTTGCAGGACTGGAAAGGAAAGGTAAAGAAGGGTCTTTACAAGGGCAACAAGGAGAGGGGGTCATGGCAATGACCCAAGGGGATGTTCCTGAGAAAGGTGCCATGATGGCAGGAAAGTTGAGTGAAGAAGTGATGGGTGGGGACCCAGAAGAGGAGACAGATAAAGAGTGTGCTCTGAGGACTGCAGTGGTGAAGAACAGGGACACAGAGGGGGATGGGAGCTTGCCCGGAGGAGTAGTTGTAGCTGAGGAAGATCTGCATCAAGAAAGAGGAGGAGCAGATATGACTGAGGAGAAGAGAGAGATGTTGGCAGATTCAAAGAGAGCTGAGGGAAAAGCAGAAGCAAATACAACCTTTGACTTTTCAGATGTTCCTGCTGAGGAAACTTGGCACAAAGTGGATGAGTTAGTAGGAAAAACAGCCGCTGCAGAGAAGGTGGCAGTAGAGGAAATAGCACTGAGCAGAGAAGAGGTGCCAGCCGTGGAGGAGGTGACAATGATTGGAGCATCAGTGACTGGGATGAGGGCTCTGAGAGAACCTTCCAACCCAGAAGGGAAGGCCCCACAGCTAGGGCAGGTTCCAAAGGGCGGGGAAGTTGGCCCCACTCAGCAGCAGACAGAGTCAGTGGGAGAGGAGTCAGGGGTGGGGAGCCACAATGAGGGACAGGGGTTGGTCCAGGCTGAAGAATTCAGACCAGGATTATCCCAAGAGAGAGAGTCAGAGCTGAATAGAGAGAGTCCAGATGACGTGAAAACACTCCCTGTAAAAACTGACTGCACTGGAACACAAGAGAAACAACAGCCTACAGAGCAAAGACAAAGTGGGAACACAGATGTTTCCATGAATGACATGAAGGCCTAAGAGACCTCATGGCAGACGGTGAGTTCAAGTTTGATCTGTTTGCAGGATTAAACAGATACCCCACCTGGGGTCCCCTCCCCTTTGGGCCGGCTCATCCTGTTGTGGGTCTTTGTGTATAAGTATACACAGCAGGTTTCAGTTCTGTGCTGCTCAGCACCCAGCCATCAGGATTGGGCTCAGGGAAATGGAGGTGGGGACCAAAGCACACACAGGGGCCTGCTTCTCTTCCCTTTGCAACTCTAAATCACCTCCTCTGTCTTTGCAAACACGGCTCTCTGAAATTGTGAGAACCATCTCTCCTGCACAGGGCCCCAGGGATGAAATATAGAGGAGAATATACTACAGAACATATATACAAGGGGAGAAGCAAACTCTACTCCAGAATTCATGTCCCTTGTAGTGTTTAAAGGAATGGCTATGGTTATTTGTCATTAAATGGGCTCTGTGCCTTCATTTCTTCAGTTTTTGAAGTTTAATGTATGTGCGTGTATGCATATGTAGCCATAAATATATAAAATACATTAAAATATTAAAATATATATTAAAAAAATATATATATAAAATAGTGAAGCATTTAACAAAAGACCAAAGTTATTTTTAGCATTTAGTATTCCTGCTGTTTCCTTGATGTCCTCACATCCTCAGTGCCTAGTTTCTACTATCCTGAGTGATTACATTTATAGATTACTATCCTTTTTATTATTTTTCAGGATATTTTAAAAATATGTTCTGGAGGACTTGAAGAGTGGAGAAAGATTCAGCCAAACATCTCACAAGGACTTTAGATTTTACCTTTTACAAAGAAATCACTGAGCTGTTTCCCAATGTTGTGTCAGCGCTGGTTAGTACACAGCAAGCACCTTGAGAATAGCTGATGGATCCTTAGGGCCCTCCTCACTGCAGTGATTCCTAATGGATGACTGTGGCTGGGGCGTGTTCAGCATAGCCAGCCAACATGTCTATTTTCAAATCAAATTGATAGTTTTCAAATGTTTGACTTTTACCAATGATCACTTGAAAGACCCACTTATGACATCTGGGAATTGTTTCAATTCCTTTTTGTTTATAATTAAACATTAGTCCCAGTTTCACACATGAGAGTTTTATTTAAAATCTGTAGCTAGGGGTGTTAATGACTTGGTCTGTGAAAATGAGCTCTAAAGGTCCTTCCGTGTACACTCAATACTAATGATTGCTTCTGACCTGTAAAATGATCTCATGGCATGTATTTATTCTTTCTATTATACCAGGAGGTAATTTAAACTGAAAAACCTTATTTCAAAGTGCTCTTTGTGGGTGTTTCTGTTGTATTGCTTTCTGAGGTTGACTGGTAGATGCTCATGGCATTTCAGCCTTGGGTACCTTATTTGTGGGCCAAATTTTAATTGTAATAGTAAATAATTTAGCTTAGTGAAATGAGTAACAATAATTATAGCAGATAAACATTGCACATCAGCACATACACCAACATTCTAGATGCTTTGGTTGATGTCATGCAATGGAAAATAAACTTGGATTAAATTAGTGTGCTGCTCACCTTCCCAAGTTCTGTTATTTCAAACCTGTGAACTAACCTTGGAGTGCATTGTAAATCAACAGTCAGTCACTTCCCAAATTACTCCCTGATAGTACCAGAAATAGTTGTGCATCTGTGTGCCTACTGGGTATTTTGATTTCCTTGAAGACATCTTAATTTATATACCAATACTCCAAAGGGTACATTGGTTTGGCTATCTTTTCTCCATGGGAGGAGGTGAAAGAAAATTTCCGAAAGCAATAATTCTTCCTCTGGACTACACATTAGACTTTCGTGGGACATTTTCATGAATGCATGAATGATTCACCCTTGATCCTACCCCCAAAATTCAGATTTAATTAGTTTTAGGTAGGTATAGGTATCATGTTTTTAAAATTTAGTTGATTTTACTATGTAGAGAAAATTGAGAACTCACCCTAAATCATCATATAATCTATATGGCTGCTCTACAATGGTTCTCAAAATGTAGGATATCAGCATCACTTGGAACTGTCCCAAATATCATTTCCTGCCCTTATCTTTTACCAATTAAATTGGCAACTCTGCAATTGCTAGGTGGGGCCTAGCAATTGATGTTTTAGCAAGCCTTCCAGGTAATTCTGATGTACTCTAAAGTCTGCAAACTGCTGTCAGGGACTATTGGTTATATTGAGGATTAGTCTCAATAGAAGGGTACTTACTATAAAAGTGATGAATTCAACTTTAAATTCATTTTTATTATGACTGTAAAGATGTGTATATGAAGTCCTTCAGCTCACCCTATCGTGAAGATGAGTGTCATCACAGCACATAGATCTCCTTTGTTTTATGAGTGGATTTCTTCTACATAATCAATTTCATTTATTACTGAGCTGCATTACTGTGGCGCTCTACAGTGTTTGTTCCTTGATCTCAACCTCAATGCTACAGAGCACTTTGAATACATAGTACTTTATGGGAAAGATTGTAATCTTGTTAATTCCATTGAAGAAGGAGTCTTTTACAATGTGTTAAATAGAAATTGCTTTGGGTTATTTTTATATTTAACACATTTTATCACAAACATTCTGTACCACAATTTTACAATCTGTGTATGAGTTTAACTGTGAAATTCAGTGTTGTGATGTTTTGACTAAATGAATTCATTCTCTGCAAATACTATGTTGATAAAATTATTTGTATGTTTAAGTGAACTGATTTTTTTCCTAGTTGCATTATTAAAAGCATAAATAAACCATATGTTTATGCATAAGACATGTGAATGGTTCTTTATAAATAAGACTGGGTTTTAAAAATCATCTTTATCCTTTTCTTATAAAATTTAAACTCCATAGAGCAAAGAAGAGAGAATGTTTCATTGGGCTGCATTTTTGAGTACATGTGTTTATAATGACTGCATTTATACCTGTCTTTCACATATATGGGATAATACAGAGGAAACTTATTATCACCATTTCATAGATAAGTAAGTAGAAGTTTAATATAGTTAAGTGACTTGTCTACAATCATGGTCAAATTCAGCTTTTCTTATTCCAAACTCTATTTTCATCACACATACTACCTTCTAGGAAGAGGTACATAAATACTAAGATATTATATGTAAACTTCTACACATTTTTGTTTATGTGTAGAAGTAAGGAAAAAACTTAACAAAGAAAACAAAGAAGAGTGAGTTTGAGGGTGACTTTAAAAAATTCTAGCTGTATTTATTCCCTGTTCTCTTGAACTGCTTGCTGCTGGTCATGGTGACAGGGAACTTCTTTTAAATGACACAGTGGGGTTATATAGAAGAGTAAAGATTAAATCTCATTAATATATCCTGCTTAAGAAAGAAGGGAGTAATATTTCTAGTCACTATCAAAGTATACAGTAAATTATTTAAATAATACAAGAGAAAAATAGACAGCCAAAGTAAAAGTAAGCAGTATTAGCCTACTTGAATTTCTTGAGTTCAGCCTTTTCTATGGCTTTATAAACTCATGTGTTGTGAATTTAAAGTATAGTTGAGTTACTTAACATGCCTAAGATTAATAATTTGCCACAGTTATTTCTCTTGGAAGATTTTTGTGAAAAGAAAAGAAAGCCTTAAGAAAATTTATCTAGTAAATGAAATATCCCACCAGCTTCAAGGACAGCCCAGGAGAGAGAGGCCACTTCTGACCTTGATGTAGTATTTCCTTCCAGTCTTCTATACCACCTGATTATGTCATTTAAAAGAAGTTTCCTGTCCCCAAAGTCAGTAGCAAGAGGTTCAAGAGAACAGGGAAGAAATACAGCTAGAAGTTTTTAAAAGTCATTCTCAAACTCACCCTTTTTCTTTTTTAAGCTTTTTTCTCTCCCTCTATCATGCTCTGTAACAGGATAACTATGATCTTCAAAATTATGGGAAACATAAACTCCCTAAGACAAAATACTGGCTATCTGAGAATGCACATTCATTATGAAATTCCTTCTAGAAGTCTCAGACTGTTTAATAATCTGTGCAACCTTTAACAATATTTTGAAATGAGGCAATACACCCAGTTTTTATTAGGAAAAGTAAGGTACAAAAGAACTCTTGGGACAGAAAAGCGGGTGCCTCCTTTGTCGAATAATGCTTCCTGGTCTTTAGTAAATTAGTACTAATGTGACATAGAAACCTTCAAGCTAGTGTGGGTGTACCTCTGACAGGAAGTGAAACTTTTCAAGGGATTCACTGGGAAGGCTTCTTTGCAGACGTTCAGCTTCCATATATACTTTTGTCGTAAAATAGACCTGAGAACTAGCCTGTCCTCAAGGTCTTCCCTTTTGCCGGTCCCCCACTCTCTGTTCACAATAGGTGCCAACTCTTCATTCACTTACCAGTTTTACTGCGTTGTCTCTGGGATGTCACAAACAACAGTGGAACAATTTGGAATATGGGTAGGTATTAAGAAAAGGAATAGTCTTAATGACTGGTTAACAAAATCCCTGCAAGTCAAGTGGTTTTCAAGAAAACTAAGTTAAAAACCTAATTAAATTGTTGCTGATAAGTCATTAAAGTAATTTTTGGTATTTTATCAGTCTATGATTTTTGGTAAATCATTTAGAATGAGTTAAAAGAAGAGCATTGCAGTAAAATGCAACCAAACTACTTCCATTTCCACCTACTTACTTATGTGACATGCCCAAATACTATACTTGTACACCTATACAAATAAACCAGAAAATAGAATAGAACTGATGTTGCACACTCTCATTTGGCAGTAATGTTTTTAAATACATACATAAACTAATTAAAAATAGAAATCACTATCTTACAAGATGCATTTCTACTTTTACTTTTTATGTGTAATGTTTGTAAAAATTTATAATACATGTAGGTTGTTTTGTTTTGTTTTGTTTTTTCCAAACTGGCTCATTATTATTATTTTTTTTAATTGGGGTGACATCTGTTAGCAAGGATTACATAGGTTTCAGGCATACAATTCTACAGTGCATTGTCAACTTGATATATAATAAGTTCTTTTTTGATCACATGCATATTACTAATTATTGTAATGATTGCTCAGCCTAGAAGAAATTTAAACAGAATCCTCTGTTCAAAAGAAATTTTTAAAGTTACACTTTAATTTATATAATATAGTTATAGAGAAGTATGACAAAACATGATAAAAAAGACTTTCAAGCATATAAATATGCTGCAATAGGATAAAAATCCGTGGGTAAAGTGGAACAGAAATGCAAGTTTTTATTAAGAATAAAAGTGAGATTTCCTAATAATAAAGAAGAGCTTAGTTACGTACTTTAAAAAATAGATATCATAGGTCAAATTTCCAGGGAAACACTCTAGAACAGAGGTTTGTCTACAGAAAGCTTATTGGGGCATGCTCTTGGGAATAGCACTGGGGTGGGAGGCAGTGAGAGAAGCAGAAATGGATCTAGAGGAAAGATGGGCTTTGGTATAGTCACCAAAGGAACTGCAACCCATCCCATGGGGAACTCTGGAGTTTAGATGGCAGAATGAGACAAGGGGGCCAGGTCTTTGAGTACCCACAGTAGACCAGTCACTGACTTTGGCTGCCTCCCCAGGAGAGAGCTAACTTTTAACTAGATAGCTCCCTTCAGTCAAAACCACTTCTTGTGGAGAGATGCAGATATAAGCCAGCAGCAGATCTCACTCAGGGCAGCTGAGGAATGAAGGCATGGACTATAAAGAACGTATCTAGATGACATCCCACCACATGTAGCACAGAGTTAAAAGTGATATTAAATTGTGATGGCATTTTCATTTCTTTGGACACATTTAGGAAAGAGATGTAACTATTTTATCTTAAAATATCCCGTTTTATAACATGTTAGAGATTACATCTGTAACTACTATTTAAACTTATATGAAAATTTGTAGATGTCAGTAAAAAATGTGTGAGGGGTACTGACAGTTTCTCAAAGCTTTGTCAGTGGTATGTAAGTAAAACTTATTTGAGAAGCATTGATGTAAGAGACAAGTTGAATAGCACAGGGCTGCATTTCTCAAGCTACCAGGCATGGCAGCCATCACAAGTGAGTTGCTAAAATTTTGATTAATGTGTGAAGTTTGTTTTGGCTACACAGTATTAAAGTGATATCTGTCAGAAGAGTAAATGAGTGGATCATGCAGTTTGGTGTTGCTACAAGGAAGTCAGAGCCTTAGTACAATTTCTAGCTGTTTCCAGGGAAGGTAGTGCGCCCCTTGAGTGTGTCTGAGCACACAGGCAGGGCAGTAAACAGTTGTACTCGAACAAAACCTTAGTGCTAACGATCAGTGGTCAGCAAATTCTTCTGTAAAGAACCACCCAGTATATATTGTAGGTTTTGTGGGACATAAAGTTGCAACTACTCAATCCTGCTATTTTAGAGTGAAAGCAGCCATGGACAATATTTAAACAAATGAGTGTGGTTGTGTTCCAATTAAACTTTATTTGCAAAAAAGGGTAGAATACCAGATTTGGCTTAAGGAGTATAGTTTGTCAACCTGTGCTAAAAAGCAGTTAGTAAACAGTTCTGTAACTATGTCCACTAATCCTCACCCCACCTCCAATATGCCACAGATATTTTAGCTTTCAAAAATATGCCTTAATCAGAAACGTGTGGAGACAACTAACTCAAGGAACTAATTGCCCTTTGACCCCTTGATGTAATGGATGATTTATCAGAATCTTTTTCTCATTTTAAGACTATTATTAAATCTTAGCCAGGTTTTCAATCTCTCCTTCGTCGTTTTCTCTGGTACGTCTGTTAGGATGCAAACACGAGATGTTATGAAGAAGGGAAAAGGAACTGTAGAGTTCTGACAATTGCATTTACAATTGCAACACAGGCTGACTTGCTCTTCAGCGGAATGTCAGCTCCATGAAGAAGAGACTTGATCTATTCTGGCCCATGTTTAATTTCTGTGTCAAAGACAGTGTCTGAAACATGGCGTGTGCTCAATTCATATCTGCTCAGTAAATGACTAAATGAATTAAAATGCAGATTGAGGTAATGTCACATATTGTTCTGAAAATTTTCAAGCCTAATTTTGATTGTAGTTGCTAGGATGAAGGCAGAGAGTATATAATATTTTCATAAAATATTTTATAAAATATTTTATAAAATATATAGGGTGTCTCCAAAAATGTAAACACACTTTGAATGATTATAAAGTCATTATTAACATCCAGTTTATTTTTAACATTTAAAAGAATCTACGGAAATAAATAGCTTTTTTTTTTGAAATTTGTCGATGCCTGTTTTCAAACTGATGACCGTTCTGGTTCAGGCACTGCTGGCAATGGGAAACAATGGAATCGGAAACACCAAGAGTCATTTCATTCTGTATTTGTGTGTATTCTTGTTCAATGGCTGCCTTTAATTCATTGACTGTTGCTGGTTTTGTCCTGTAAACTTTTTCTTTTATGTATCCCTATTAAAAAAGGTTTAGTGGCATGAGGTCTGGTGAACACAGGGTATTCCGGGTTCACTAGACATCACTCATTATTTCAAATTGGTTAGACCAGAAAAGGAGAGAAAATTATGTGAGTTTTCAGCTGTTAAAGTGTGTATACATTTTTGGGACACCCTGTATTTTCATAAAATATTAAAGGTAACAGGGACAATAGAGATAAAAGATTCTATCAATTTCTTTTTGGATACCAGATTGAGAAAGCAAAGGCCCCGAGGCTCTGAGACATGGGTTACGCGTTGGTTAGGGACAAAACAGGGTTAGAACTCTTATTGCTGGAGCTCATTTTTCTTCACAGCAGTGCTTCATAGTCAGTTTAGAGACACAGAATCTTAATTTCTAATCAAATTCATTCTCTAAAAGTTGGTGTTTTGGTTTGTTTATTTAAAGAACAGCTAATTTAGTTTTTGCTTTGCAAACACTGAAATACAAGATTTCAAATGCGGTGTAAGAGAAACATTTTGATTGTCTGGATTATAGATGTCCCTGAGGTTTATCATTACCTATTTCTAATTCCCACTGAGGATGCCAAAGCTTATAGTTAGAGACTGCACATTCTATTTTATGTGCATGCATGCACACACATACTCACACACGCACACCTGTCATTGATTAAAGGAAAACATCTCCGAGAATAACCAGTATTAATCATAATGTTAGTGGCTCCCTACTCAGCACAGAACTCTGCAGTAGAATTCAGTAAATTACAAACCTACTTAAGCATATACAAATTGGCTTAAAAACTCAAATCTAAATCACTGGTTTTCAACTTTGGCTGCACCTTAGAACATTCCAGAGGAAAAATTTAAATCTATGGGGTGAGAATTGGGCAGCAGGACTTAAAAAAAAAAATATTTCCAGGTGATTAATATATGAGGGCTATCCGGAAAGTATCCAGCCATGTAATATGAAAAATAGAGACATTTATGGCTGGATTTTTTCAGACAGCCCTTGTATGTATGTAAAGTTTTGTACCCCAGCTCTCAAGTCTGAATAACTACTGATTTTAAAAGATAGACTATAAATGTGATTTCAGAGGTCTAATTTAAATTGATACAATATAGCTTAATACATAATGCTTTTGTTATTTTACTCATTTTATTCTCTTACTCTTCTACCCCTTTACTCATTAAGCCTCATAATACTACTAGGAAAGTACTATTAGCCCCATTTATAGATCATGAAACTGAGACACAAAAAGATGAAGTAACATACTCAAACCACAGAGCTAGGAAGTATCACAGCTGGAATTTAAGTCAGAAAAAAGTGGCTCCATCTGGAATAGGAATTTTCAGAGTTAGGCTTGCATTAGAATCATCTGGAGGGCCTATTAAATAAGAAACTCTTAGGGTTTCACATTCATTAGGGCTGCAAGACACCTGAGAATTTGTGTTTCTAACAACCCCTACATGATGCTGACTTTGCCAGACCAGACTTTGAGAATTTCGAGTTCAAACTATGTTATAAAAAGCCCACCAGGTGACACGAGGTACGCTCCAGTGTGAGAACCACAGTTCTCAAAGGTTCTCAGCCTGGGCTACACACTAGAATTCACTGGGAGGCATTAAGAAACCCTGATGTCAAGCTGTACACAGACCATTCCAATATCTGGGGTGCAGGACGAGACACCAGTCTTTTTTAAAGCTCAAGTAGAGACTTAATGCTTTAGAGTCTACTCTCTTAGCCAAAACATTATATCCTGTCCTCAGTATTACTACAATTAGAAGAATAATGCTGGATCATTGTTCTGCCATCCTAGAGGCAGTATTCCAGTCATACACTGTTAGTCTAAAGATGCCTGTAGATGGCCTTCCTTTCACCACTGAGGCTTCTTCTAGAGGGGACTGTTTCTCCCCTGTGGGGAAAATGGAGTAAGTCAGGCTGTTTCGCTAGCCTTCTGCCAGAACGACGCACACCTGTTTTGTAACCATGACTTGCACTTTCCCAGGTGGCAGCCATTTTGTTGTTTACGTGCCTTCAGAGCTGGCTTCTTGGCGGCCTGACACTTTGTTCTCCTGCCTATATAAGGGGAGGGCACTCTTTAGGAGCTATGCTCTGTGCTCTTAGATGATGTTTTGTTCCTGCTCCGCTTCTGGAATAAAGGCTATGTTTAAGTTGCCTGTGGCTCCTCAATTCTTTGGTCTGCCTGGATCCAGTGTGAACCTCCCTGTTCTCAGTCATTGGCAATACATTCTCAATCGTTAGATTCTGTTGTTTTCAAGTCTTGATCTCCATTTGCAAACAGTAAGATCTGTGAAGCTGAGTCTTGGTAGATGTGTTCCTGATTTATCCTCTGGACAGCCATTGTGTGTTAAGTGTTACTTTTCAGTAAAAGACCCTATGCTTATGGCAGTTTCGAGCTCATGTCATGTGTTTCCTAAGGCTTAGTGTAAAATGAATGTGCACCTGACTACCCAAGTCAAAGGGTGTCCTCCAAACTGAGCACCTCTAACCCCTATGATAACTCTATATTTGTCCAGTCCACATCTGAAAAAAATACCTCACCGGATCCTAAGGGGTTGGGCAAGGGCGAAATCAGTGTACATTCACCTTGCCTTCCAACAGTTATGTCCAGGGAAAATCAGGGTATAATAAGCAAGCATGGTTTGAGGAAAACCAACAAAGAGAAAAACAAATCAGATAAGGCTAACCTGAGGGAGAGAAATGGAAAGGGGCAGAGGTAGTCTCAATTATACTTTGTTGGTATACAAGAGCAGTTTCCACCTGTAGTTTAGTATCATACATGCTTTGCATTGATCTCATGAAGTAGAATCTAGTAGCAAACTGAAGATTGGTCTGGCATTTTAAATCCTATTCGTCAGACAAGCAAAAAAGCTTTGAGATTTTTCTATCTTTCTGTTCTTAAATGTTGCATTTTATATATTTTTTTTCAGAGTTACCTGTCAATTCTTTTATTTACCTGTGCCTAATCTTCTGTTTGCTGCATCCCTGAGCTTGTGCTTTCAATAATTTTATTTTTCATTTCCTAAGGTTGTATTTAGTCTTTAATATAGATCTCCCTATTCATTTTTGATAGCCTTGTGCTGCTTGCTCATTTATTTCCTACTTTGTGTCATTTTATTTTTAAAATTTCTTAAGTATTTTATATGTAGTTATTTTCTATTCTGAAACATTTTTTTCATATCTGGTATCTTTGGTAGTCTGCATCTGTATTTTATTTCTTCTGACTTTCATGGTCATTTGTTTCTAATTTGTTTTCAAATATTGAGTTAATCTTAATTTCTGAGTAATCCTTTCAGTGTCCAATTTAATGTGCTGATCTTTAATAAATCTTCCTGTCATTATTGGCTCAAGGTTTAATGTCCAATTTCAGTACTAATATTCTATGCCCTCAGGGCAACCTTGCTTTTTTCCTTGTGCTTACCCAGATTACTGAGGGTTTTAGCTCACTTAAATAAAACAAAAAACAAAAAACAAAACAAAAACAAAGAAAACCAAACCAAACAAAAAACCTTTATTTCCTGAAAGTTCATCAATAAAATACAAATTTAAATTTTATGCAGGATCTACTTGTATTCGGAAGGCCATTCAAAGTATTGAGTCCCTATATTATAAAAGGCAGACTTTAACATAATCATCAAAATAATTGCATCATTTAATTGTAAAGAGAATATACTTTTTCCGAATATTCTTCAGTACAAGTTCTCAAGTATAAGGTTTGTCTGACTATGAAGATACTTGTAATAAAACTAAATTTTTCTACAACTAAAACTTGTTAGATAATGGTATTTAACACAATTGTCTTAAAATGGTTGCAAAGAGATTTTTAAAATCACAATGCTCTTGTTATTGGCACTTAAAACTGTAATGCTCTTTTTTAGTGGCATTTAAAATTGTAATGCTCTTGTTAGTGGTATTTTTTCCCTTATTTCAACTCCAAGGAAGAGTTCACATACGGGTCAAGGCAACAACTGTGTTGTATGAAACTTTAGAAAAGCAAAGACGCTAAGCATTCTACTTTCTGAGTACCTAGTTTTTCAGTTCTTTCATTTTCTTGTAACTTGTTCACTGCAGCTGGTAAAATAACGTGGGCACGAGGCCTCCTTCTACTTAGAGGTGAGTAACAGGCCCTTTTAAAAAAAGGAGTGGACCAATGTCAACTTCTGGGTTTTGATATTACACTATAGTTATATGCAAGATATTCTAGAGGGGGAAACTGGGTGAAGACCTCTCCATAGGTTATTTTGCAAATTCTTATGAATTAATCATTATTAAAATAAGCAGCTTAGAAAACATATCAGAATGGAAACTAGACAAAGGCCTGGAGGCAAGGGGCTGTTAACAAAGCCATTGTGCCTATCTCTGAGCAGGTATTTAGGAAGAAAGGGACTCTGCTACATTTATGGTTTGTCCTACTTCTCCAAAGGTATTGTGGGCCAACACCCTAACTAGTGATAACAAACATTCATTTTCCTGTTGTATACTTTGTTATGAGATTTCTGAGAGACTCAGCAAGGTGACAAGCCACTGTCTGAAGGTACAGAAAACCAGTCATGATCTCCTTGGAGAGAAAACCAATAGTTCCCTTTAAATGCATGGTGTTACGTTGCTAGTTAATAGTGCTGTGTTTACAAGTAAACATCACAGGAAAAATGAACTCTATGGAGTCTATAAAAATAAGAGGAAACATGACTTTAAGGTAGATCATTTAAAATTATAAGGGGATAAAAGTAGATCTGATTTTTACCTAGGCTAAGAACACTAAGAACATTTGTAAACATTTGTAAATAATCCTGTTTATTTGGAGGATGACTTTGATTAATTGCAACATATGCTTATAGTATGAATAATCATTTTTGATACAATAGGAACATATTTGACAGAAAAACTGCAAAGAAGGAGGTACCTCTGTGATTCTTGAGCTGTATTAATATTTTAACTCAATGAACAGCTTAATGGGTAGGGTGGGAGAAAGGAAAAAACTAATTTAACTTCAGCAAGCTACTTGAACAATTTTCACTACTCACTGTTTTCCATTTTGCAGAATTTCCATTTGTATTAATAACTTATTATTTCTATTAAACATTTATTTTCCCTAAAGCCCAATGTTTCGTTAGTGGACACCAATTAATCAGGACAATCTTCTTAGCTAGCCAATTATTTTAATTACTAGAATTTTAAAAAATGTGCTTGCTTTGCAATAATTTGCCCAGTTGAACTTACCTTTAGAATACTTTGTATTTTAGGAGATAGAAGGTTGGTGAATATATGGGTGCCAAAAAAATAAAACTTTTAGACATGTGGAGTCCTACAGAGCAATAGATTAACAATCCCAATCCTGTGCCATTATTCCATTGCTTTTCATCATCTTTTTCTTTACCTTGATGCCTTTCTAATCCAGCAGTCCTTTGTTTATTTTTTTATTCAATTTCCTTGATCTTTTTGTGAAGAGCTATGACTTGAAAGATCATCCTGTAACTAAGGAGGGGCTCTACTATAACAAAACTTGAGCATTTGCTTCCTACCATCTTTTGCCATGTATAATGCACACATTTTGGCCAAAATTTGTGAGGGAAAAATAGGGATGTACATTATACATGGGTAGTAGTAATTCCATATCTATATAAATGTTCTTAATTCTTTTACGTATGCTCATGAGTTAAAAGTGTAACTCTAAAAATCAATAACAATATCCACATGCAAAATAATACCCTGCAATATAATTTTTTATATATAAAAAATTTTATACATAAAATTTCTTATACATTATATCTGTTCTTATGTTTTATAACTATTACATAAATTTCTTGTACTATACTATGTTAAAAATAAATGCTAAAATTCCTTTATAATATGAAAAACAAGTACCTAAATATAAACATAAAAATTTGAATTAAAAAATTAAAACAAAAGATTTTTTCCCTGCAAGTTAGGGCCAAAAATGTGAGTATGCATTATACACAAGAAAATATGAACATTTTTTGGGATTGGCACTAAACAATGCATGAAGCCCATATTTAATGAGCATTGAAGAGCTAAAACAAAAGCAATCAAAGACCATTTCATTCATTAGACCTCCAAGAATGTGAGGGATGCTTAAACTTAAAGAACAAGAAACACTACAGAGACAGAATTTGTTTTAGGGGTTAGAACCCTCCTGGCAATGCCAGAAAGCCAGTTTTTTTTCAAGTAAATGACAGAACTTTTTGAAGGGCATGTAAAAAGCTCTTTCCAACTTGCAGAGAGACACTGAACCTGCAACTGGGAAGGAAGAGGAATTCCAGTAATGAGGAGAAGGGTAAATGGAAAGAAGTAATAACATAAGTAAGAAAATTTGTAAGATACAAGAAATAACAAGGCTAAAAGAGAGGAAAAAATCAGCTTATAGAAATTTAGAGCAAAGGTAGCAACTACGTAGTAAAGGCCCTAGTTTTGCTTGAGATGGGACTAACAAAGGATAAGTCATGCTGAGTACTACAAGCACAGCAGCACTGGATACTACAGCCCATACATAACAGACTGTGAAACAGTGAAACAACATTTAATTAATTAAACCCTTGTTTAATTAATTTAATTTAATTACACATTAGACTGACGTAGTTGTAATATCTCAGCAGCTTAGATAAGCAAACTGAAACATAAGCTTATCAACATCTGAAGGTTAAGAAATCAATACCTAAGTTAAATCAATTACAAGCAGCCAACTGGTGGTTTCCAAATAAGGCAGCTCCTTAAGCTATAGCCAATCAAATGATTTGTTTGCTTTCCTTTTGTGTCTTCTCTATAAAAATCTTACTCCTAGTTTCTGTCAGTAGAGTGTTCCTATCCATTTCTTGTTTGATGCTGCCTGATTAGAATAGAATTTTACTCAAACTCTTACATTTTATAATATCCATCAGTTTATCTTTTAACATCAAAGAGAATAGGAGACTCAAAAGGGATGAAAAGAAACAAGGCTAAATTATGATCTCAGCCTAGCAGCCTAGTGAAACCCCTTCGTTCATTTGTTCATTCATACTTACTCTAATTTAATTATTCAATCACTTATTCCTTCATTCCCCAAACCACTCTTTACTAAGAAGAAACTAGTGGTCAAAATTCGATTTATTTGTGTACTGTCTGTTCTAGTTTGGTTTCAACAGAAAGCAGAGCCCAAGCAAAAACTCAAATGCTACTACATCTTGAGTGAGGAAGAAGCAGGAATGAGGAAAGTGGGAGTGAAGAAGGAAAAGATGGATGCTGTTTGCTGTCAAGGGCAACTGATTGTCAATCTCACCAATTGTTTTCTGAAGCTCCAATAATAATTGTGCCTTGGGGCAATTGGGGTTGTGGTGGAGAAGGAAGAATTTTTTCCCA
This sequence comes from Lyroderma lyra, assembly GCA_004026885.1. Classification (NCBI taxonomy): domain Eukaryota; kingdom Metazoa; phylum Chordata; class Mammalia; order Chiroptera; family Megadermatidae; genus Lyroderma; species Lyroderma lyra. The sequence continues at coordinate 12,655 of PVJL010001157.1, read as the reverse complement.
TGGCTCTAGTCTCCCATTGGTCAAAGGTTTATCCACAGGTCTCTGTGTTAACTGCCAGGTTGAATTGCTAAGGCCTAAAGGACCTGAGGCAGCAGGGAGTTAAGTTCTATGGTAGTGATATGGGAGATTCAGTGCAATAGGGACCTGGTCTAACATGAGGCAAGTTGTGGTCAGGTTATACTCGCAGGAAGTTTGTAATGGTAATGGTGAGTGACTCTACGGCCAATGGTATAGGTGAGGTCAAGAAGATCTCAGGTGACACCTAAGAGGTATTTATTGAGTAATTATTTATGTTTAATTTAACTGCATTACAAATCCTGTTATACTTTTATTCATGTTTTGCTTGTGTTATTCTCATGTGTATATATATTTTTAAATATTAATATATAGTCTCCAATTCAGGATCTTAGTTTAGGGCTTATCTGTCTTACATTTAAATTTGCTCAAGCCACAATCATTTCACTAGCATCCAGGAAATAAATGATTAGCTCTTGGTGCTTGGTTGATTCTTCTCTCAGTCATGTTATATATAAAGCATGGCTGATTGTTATGGAACATTCATCATGTGCCTAGCATTATGATATGAAGGGGGGAACCCTAAACCCCTGGAATTTATTTATAAAAATTTGTGTTTTTATTCTTACATGTTTAAACTTCAGCCACCTTGTAAGTTCTTTCTATTTGATACAATACAACAGTGGTCACTAACTTTTTCCCACTTGTGTAACCCTATTAAACCCATTTCCATAAATTGTACCCCTTGTTTTTAAAACAGCTGTTTTTAAATACTGACACTTTTGTCCAGTGCTTATCTTAATGTAAAATAGTGGAAATGAGGTAATAAGTTAGGAAAGAAAAATTATTATACTAAAAGTACAAACCACAGATTTAATTTTATAGTATTTGTAACAGTTAAATATTGATAATGACTTTTACTCAGTCAATAACTAAACTGATCGAACAGTCTAACTACAGATGTATTTATATGTTTGTTCTGAAACTATGTGTGATGATTGGTAGAAGAGCAATTTGGGGGAAGTATTCATAGCCACGCCCTCATCAATCATTATTCGCAAGTGTGATCTAATTTTGAAGTGTCTCTGTTAACGGTGATTCAAACTTAACATTTATTGTTCCATAACTAATGTTTTGCTTCTTTTTTTACTTTACTTGTTTTTTTTTGTTTTTTTTTTTTCCATTACTGATTATTTTTCGAGAATTCCTGAATAGCCCAGCATGTATGCCAGGGGATCCTGTTTAGGAACCAATGCAATACACCTATCAAGACACTTTTTCCATTGGTCAAAACAGTTTTTAATCTCATTGATCTTGATGCCTTAAATGCTTTTGCTGTTTTTTGTTTCATCTCTTTCCACATCAGCAAAACATTTCCCTTTGAGGATGTTTTTCATCCAGGGAAACAAAAACGTTGCTGGGGGCACGATCAGGTGAATAGGGAGGATGGGGCACAAGGGTCATCCTGTTTTTTGGTCAAAAACTGCTGAACACTCAGCTCAGTGTGGCCAGGTGTGTTGCCATGCTGCACGTTGTTCATGTAAATCACCCATAATGAAATGGGCCAACTCGTCGAGTCTCCAAAAAAATTCACTGAAGCTTAATGCAGCCTCTCACAACAAGGCCAGCTGGTGCACTGATGCATATGGGTTCCTAGAACACTCACCTAGCAGGGGGAAGCCTGTACTACAAGGGGCCTGCCCTCCAGAAGATAATTCTGGTATTTTTGGAGTCCCTCCTTGTATGTGATATTAATATATTATTTTACTTGTCTCCTCTATGAGGTAAGAATCATTATCTCGACTTTATGGATGGGGAATCTGAGGATCAGAGAGACAAAGGTACTTGCAATGAAAGGTCAAAGAGTGAGGGGAGAGCCAGATTTCCCCAAGCTTGACTCTAAAGTACGCACTCTGAACCACTATGCCAGTGCTTCTCAAAGCGTGGTCCCAGGATACTGATTCTTTTTTCTTAGACTAATTTGAAGTCGGGGAGAAAAACAAAACAAAACAAAACCAGGAATGAAAAAAATTCCTTGAACAAAGAACTTGATTCTTCTCTGTGGATTAATTTTTGAAGTGGTATTAAGCAGACCATGGATTATTATGCATAAAAACCTGAAGGGCAGACCAACATTCAAATTATTTTTATTATGTTTTATGGTCTTGCTGTAACCTTACTCTTTCCTGATTAGTTGAGATAAAGAAAGAGATGGAGGTTAGTAAATTAGTGAGCTTCGAAACCTTCTTTAAAGATGGTTGAAGATACCTTTCTTCTACACATGAACATATTGCTTAAAAGACAGATACTTGAGATAATATTCTTTTTATCTCACTAATTAAACTTAAAGCTAAACTGAGAGTGCTTTGGAGACATGTCCTCATCAGCAGGGCCTGGCACCGTGGCAGTGTTTTAATTCAAGAAGCCTAATTTAATTAGCACCCTGCCTCTGGGGCGTCTGCTGTGCTGCCTTGCATCTCTGGCCTGAGGAGAAATGTGCAACCCCTGCTCTTTTTATTTCTAGTTAGCCTCATAAAAGGTAGGTTGTCCAAGGAGGGAAAGGAACTTTGCTGCTCCATCATGTTTTGCATATGGTGCTAATTGAGCTGACAGACTTGGACCACAGTCAGTTATTGCAGCAGGTGAGTCTTCATCTGATACCCACTGAAAGAATTGCCAAGTGTCAAATGGCTCATCTTTGCCCTTGTGACTCTTGAAATATGGAAGGGAATAGATCAGGGGGAGCCCTTCATCTGTATGCTTGAGTAACTGCAAGCAACACAAAACTAAACAGGAGTAAGGAATTCGAATCCTACTGATAATGCCAATACCATCCCTCCTTATTGTCCTACCCAGTGTGCTAATGAGGAGAGGAAATGGTGGAACTCTTTGGCTTCCCTAATTGCTGTGCTTTGCCCTCATAACTTTTTTGTTTCTGCTTATCATGGTCAGAGTCTTGCTTCTGTCAATCATTTCTAATTCTTTCTGCCCAGAAAACAACAATGTATATTTTTTGAGTCTTGAGATTATTCCAGCTCCTCCTTTTCCATAATTAAAACAGAAAAAGTAATGATGATTATTTTCTTGGTTTTACTTAGCGAAAATGAGCGATTGCAATCAGAAAAGGTTTGTTCTTCTGGTCCCTGAAACTTCTCCTGAGGTAATTCCCAATGTTTTTTTGAGGACTGAAGAACTGCAGATTTATTTCTTTATACCACAATTATAAATTGTGAATATTTGCTACTTTTATTTCTTTTATTCCATCATAATGAAGGCAGTACTGTGTAATGAACAAATAAAGACCCTAAGGTGAGACAAACCTAGTTTGGAAACCTGGCTACATTTTACACTAGCTTGGATTTATTACTTCGCTCATTTGAAAAAAAAAAAAAAAAAAAAAAAAAAAACAAAGAAGAAACTTCTCCATTTCCAGCGATATTAAAAAATCTAGGTGAAATAGTTCACTTAAAATCATCTAAAACAGTTCCTGGTACACAGTAGGTGCTCAATAAATGTATTTTCTTTCTATTTTTTACTTAGCATTCCTCCTTGTTTGTAGAATTATTTTTGGTTCTTATATTTGATTTAAATGATTTGATTTCTGATTTTATATCAGGTGTAAATAAACACATTGCTTTCTAAGGCTGTTGAATATCTTGACTCAAACTGTCTCAGAAGTATAAGCTTGGCAGCTTGTTATTTGCAGAGGTGGGGTTTTTAGGTACATTGATGGTTATTTCCACAAAAGAGAAAAAAAGTTCACTGTTCTCACACTCTCCTTTTATAGTATGGCTCTTTGGTCTGCATGGTGTTGTTATAGTAAGAGTGAACAACAACATTTACAACAATATCTGTTATGGTATGCCAGAAACTATGCAAACCACTTTATATTATTTGCAATTTTTATAGCAACTCTGTAAGCTAAATTTTATTACTACCATTCTTACAGATAAGAAACTGGAGCTCAGATAGGTGAAATGACAGGTCATACAACTACTATAAAAGGTCTGAATGATTCAAAAGTCAATGCTTATTGTTCAAGGAGAGAAAGAAGGAAGATAAGAAAGTAAGTTAAGGAAAGAAAAATAGAGAGAAAGAAATCAGGTCCTTCATTGCAGATGAATTGCCTAGCACTAGCATTTTCTCCTATCACTAGCATCCTTTTTTTTTTTTTTTCTGGTCTTTCCCAGGGAAATGCCAGCTTTGGAAATAATTTAACCCATATAATCACTCCATTGGAATAACTCTTTCCTCGTGCTGCTATAATTTGGCTTACAATTATAGCTAATTGAACATCTTCTAAGTGAGCTCGGTGCTGCACGCACATGAAAAAAAATTTAATGTGCCAAGCATGCAAAAACATGCCTATAGAAGTTCATTTTTACTAGTAGAAAAAGAAGGCAATTAGTGAGACATTTTTCAGCAAAGAGGAAACACACACACACACACACACACACACACACAGACACACAAAACCCCCATGGTCTCAAGACAAACTCTAAGATGATCACTGGGCCCCATTTAAGGTGCAGTAATGAAAAGGTGTTATGAACTACGGGTTGGCATCTATGAAAGGGTTCCCTTTCTCAGGAATCAAGACACATTAGTCTCATTATTTGCCAGTACCTGACAAAAGCCAGAGGGAAGCAACGACTTAAGGAAATACATTGTGGAGAGAGAAGGTGGCTAATTAAAGAAAACAAAGAAAGGGAGCTTGACGAGTTTGCTATAGAAAATACCCCTCTAGAAGAGAGGTATTTCAGAATCCAGCAGCCCGTCCTCTGGATGTGACTTTTATTCAGTGGGAACCCGGGAGGAGACCTGGTTTACTCCAACACTGTCCTGATTATACACACATTAGACATTTCATCTACTGTGTTTATTTAAAACTCGTGTGTATGTATGTGTTTTTAAATTTTTAACCTTCTAAGGTTTTGCTCTGTATTCAACTCACGAAAGGCTTAAGCCCCAAATGTATCCCAGGCTAGGTGCCAGCTCATTCCGTAAAGCAGCTAGAGCAGAGGAATAGAGGGAGAGCTGCGGAGGCAGGCCTCCCTAACCAGCCTTTTTTCCCCCTTCTTTTCCGACTTTGCCACGAAGCTTTATGCTGGTATGGCCACTGGAGGTTCCTCGGTCCTGCCCATTGTAAAGCCCCTTGGCAATGTGTTTGGTGGAATAGAGTACTTGTCACTCCAGAATAATTGAGTGGGAAAATAAAAAGGCTGGGGGCTATAAAAGGACAAGTCCAATTGGAAGTACCATGGTTTTGACTTCTACCTCTGGACTCACACTGGGCTATACTCAAGCTATTCAGATTATGTGGGGACTTCTGACTTTGTGAACAATGATCATATGAGGGCTGTCTGGAAAGTATCAGCCACGTAATATGAAAAATAGAGGCATTTATGGCTGGATTTTTTCCAGACAGCCCTCGTATGAAAAGGCTCAGAGATTTTAGAGGCGGGCTGCCGTTCTGATCCAAATTGCCCACTAAAAGCCTATTTCCTAATTGGTAGAGTGGAAGAGGAGGATGGAAGAGCTTGCCTCAGACATCTAAGAAGCAATAAGCACTTCTGTTCAGTTTCATTTATATATGAGTCCACATTACTCAGGAGAAAGAGAAAGATTTGCCTAAATGCAGCTAGTCAGGGTCAGAGTCTACATTCTTTCCACGGCTCTTCAGGCCCTTAGTGTCCTCTTAGGACTTAGAGCAGTGGTCCTTAACCTGGGTCAATTTTGTTCCCTATTGCATGTTTAGAAACTTCCAGGGATATTTCTGACATTTCTGATTGTTGTGACTTAGGGGAGCTATTACCAGTATCTGGGGTGGGGGGAGGGTAGAGGCCAGAAAACTATTAAACACCCTGCAGTGCATAAGACAGGCCCCACAAAGAATTATCCCCTCCCAAAGTGTCAACAGTGCTGAGAGCTAAAAACCTTGATTTAGAGTAGATCCAACTTTCCTTTACTAATTTTATTTCTCTTACTCAGATTAAACGCAATAGTTATCACACTGAATTTTTATGATTTCCTCTCTGTTTTTTCCAAATAGTTTGCTATTTTGTTGAAGCATTCCTGTCTTCCTGGCTGGAATGAGCATGGAGGGCAGATTTTTCATTTTCTGCAAGCTGCAGGTACCTTGGATGTCCTCCCAGTGCACTGTGCCAGACTCAGGTCTGAATGGCAGCTCTGCATTTGTGGGCCATAAGTGCATCAACGGCATTTAGGAAACCTTGGTGCTGACAGCAACAGGTTGCCCAAGCAGTGCACAGAGAATTTGGTATGATGTAGAAAGGAGGCTAATAATTAAGTGCTATATTTTTGCAAGCTTCATGGTCTCGAGGTCATGATTTCTTTCTACCAATATGTTTGAAAGAAGGTATACTCAGTAGAAATCTTGTTAGAATGAAAGTCACTTCTGAATCAATTTTATAAGCCACCAAAGAATCTTTAATCACAGAGCTGGATGCTAGAAGTAACATAATGAGATAAGAAAATGAACAATATTCTCAGAAATCAAACCCGTCATTCTCAAATACAAGTCCACATAATTCACACTCAGAAAACATAATAATTGTTAAGTGCCCACCATGGACTTACAACAATATAATGTGTGTATTTTATTTACAAAATTAAAACCAATTCTTCACGTATATTTTGTCTTGTTTTTTTTTTTTTTTTTTTTTTTTGCATTTCATTTCTTAGCCACAAACCCAAAGCCCATCTTGTCATAGGGAATGAAATAGGACCAGAGTAAACACACAAATTTAAAGAAACCTTAGAGCATAAAATATTATAATTAGAATCAAGTCTGCCATGGTTGGAATTGTTGCTGTCAATCTGGGGAAAAACTCTCCCTAGGTATATGTGAAATGCTGTCAGCGCTGTCCTCAAAGCTGCCACTATTCCGGCCAGAATGAAAATGCATTGGGCTCATGGGATCAGACACATAGCCTGCATGAGAAAAGAAGTTCAGCTGTTACTTAATGGCCTTTCAGTTCATCTCCCCATTTTTCTCCCCCAGCCTCACCCAATGCAATGCACAGCTGCCATGCAGCTTCTCCTGGAGCATGTGAACACAGAGTCTGGACAAGAAATGCTGGCAAGCAGTTGTAAAATAAAAGCAAATTTTTAAGTGAAAACAGAGCTGGGGCCAGAGGAACACAAACGATGGATGTCTGATGTAGACCCATGCTGGCCAGGTGACATTTTGAGGTTGGAGTAAAGAAGTGTACAGCTCAGGAGGATGGTATATCATGATGGCTAGAAACATGGGCTTTCATGTAAGGCAAATCTGGGTTTAAACCCTTAAACTACTGACTGGTTCTGTGACTTTTGTCCACTTAACTTTTCTAAACCTCAGTGTCTTCATCTGTAAATGGAAGAAATAGTAATGCTTGTTCATAAGGTTGGTAACACACATAAGACAGTTTCGTACAGTGTCTGGCATATAGTGAGTGCTAAACAAATGATGGCTAAAATGGAATGTGGCCACAACAGTGGAGGAAGAAGAGAGAGCTGTTGTTTACAGCAGGTTGGCTCTGATTGCTTTTTTTCTTCCCAAGAGGAATTTGGGGGAGGAATTTTTTAAGTGCACAGCAATGCTCGGGTCTCAATACTAGGGGCATTTGATACTCATTGAAGCAAGAGCCCTGGGTGTGTCCAGAGAATGGAGCTAGTGGCTCAGGATCAGGTAGGTCACTGTCACAGAGAACGCAGGGCTCACCTTTCCACTCCGAGTGAGGGAGCGATTTGTTGCTTCTGTGAAAATGGGCACATTTGTCAATAGCTATTGCTGCTTTTGCTTTCCTTTGATAGCTGAGTTTTCAGAACCACCTCAGCCATCTACGTCTTCATCAAGATATCTAGCAATATGCAGTTGGATAGATGTATTTATTTTCATAAGGAAGGTCTCTGTCAGACTCTCTGAAGCAGCACATAAACTCTCCTGAGAGGAAATGGCACTGCTGCTGGAGTTGTTGCTGACTGTCTACTCTTCCTCACTTGCAGTGGGGGGCTGGCTCTGGTTAGGTCTGAGGAAATGGGGGTGGCTGAGGATACACATCACTGAATCCTTGTTCTGGTGGACTCAAACAAAATCTACATCCTAAAACAAAGTATTTCTTTTTCTCTAATCCAAAACTGCAACTTCATTCCAAGCATAGATGCTTTATTAAGTTTGTAATCCCTTTGTTACTATAATCAACCTTCTAACGTACCGCATTGGATTTTACTGGCTTATGGTGCTCCATGCCTCTCTCCTTCAGGACTCCTGTGGAAACCTGATTGTGAGCACACACTGCCCCAGTGGGAGCGGGCTCTCTTTTGGGGAGGTGTAGCAAAATCAGCAGGGCATGTATGCTGGCATTTATTATTGATGCTATCATTGCCAAGGGCAGACGTGTTGTGCTTGGATAGGCGCTCAGCTTAAGAGGGACCCCAGTGAAATCTGACCACAGGCTTTAGGAAGATTGAAACTTGCCTGCACATTTTGTTCCTTTAGGGCGAAAGGCCTGAAGTACAGAGAAAATAGCTATGAACTCAGTTTCACCTCTGTTCTCTAGCCAGGCTCTTTGAGGGGTGAGGAGAAGAAGAAACTGTTTATAAAGTTGCTGTTTACACAGTTGGTTTTTGAAATGGAAGAGGAGGGTAATTAAAGGGTTTCTTTCTTCTACAATGTGGTGTTCTTAGTAGGACATATTAAATATATCATCTTTTGATATTGGGGCTCTCCATACAAACACCCTAATGTTTTCTTTTACCTTTGGTATAGATATGCATAGAAAAACCCAACTTTTATACTACTGCATCACTTTGTCTTACTTATTCATCTTGAGGAATTTTACTCAAAAGTCCCATTCCTTTAAGAAACAGATCATTAAGTTAAAGAAATGCTTCATCTTAAAACTCCACCATGAAAAGTAAGACTTCTGATCAAAGCACACATTTCAAAGGGTGGCTCTTATTTTGTGGTTGTGCAGTCACATCTGTAAAAGGTTTGAGAAAACGATATTATATCTATAAAAAAATGTGATGATGTGACACTTAGAGCACATTTCCCTTTGTTACTACTGGACTGGCCAATTATGTTGTAAAGCTGAAGATAAAAAACACTTGGCTGCATTCTACACACATATCGGGGGTCAGCAGCACAAAGTTTCCTTTCTTTAACATTCCGAAGTAGCTTGTCTGCATCTATCCAGAACAAATTTTTCTTTCTTTCTTAAAAATTTTTCTTTCTCTGCTGATGCTCTGTGGATGAGGTGCATTGGTGAGGATCCCAGAGCTGAGGGTCTCCAGCCTTTATTGCCATCTCAATCAGAAAACTAGGAATATATTATCCAATTTATTCTTCCCCAAACCCAGTTCTTGTAATACATCTGATCTCTTTAACTGACATACACTTTTTTTCAGTCCTCCATATTGTCAAAGAAAGTTCCCATGAATAAATGAGCCCATTGTGCTAAAATTCCAATTATAGAGCCTCTCAGGCTTACAGGTTGGAAAAAGGAACTCACAGGCCTAGTGCATTAATATGGCAGCTAATGATAAGGGTGGTTGCCCATCCTCTGGCTTCAGGAGACTGCATAAAACTGTGTTAACTATTTCAAAGAGTTTTATTGACTCTTTTTAAAGTAGTCCTGTGCAAAATGGATCCCATCAGTGATACCCTCACTTCCTCTCCAGCTTTTGACGAAATGGTTGGGTTTACATTTTACCCTTGGGTACTTGGTGAAGAAAAAGCTTTTCCCCAGTATGTGATGATATTGTGGAAACTCATTTCTTGTTTTTCTCCTCCCTTTCTACATATGTGTGATGTGAGGCTCAGAGGCAGTGAACTCAATAAATAAGTTGACAAAGTGTTTGGAATGTCATGAGAGGCAGGAGGTTATTTTCATAAGAAGGGTTGTCCTTTTTTTTCATGTGTATACATGCTCCCATATATTTGCACATACGGTTACACACTAATGCACTCACATACACATAATTAAAGTCAAAGGTAAAAGATTTATACAACTTCTAAGATCAAAGTTTGCACTTTTGTAATATTTAAAAAGTATCCTTTATTTTTAGCTATTTTAAAATAAAAATTTTTTTTTCTCCCTCATTATCAAATAGATATCACCTCCCTAGGACAATTTCCTCAATCAATCTGAAGAATGTAGACACTCACCGTATTTGTCAATGGGTGAGAACTGCAGACTTCTCTTCATCTCCTCTAAAGACAGGCCTTGAGAGGAACATTGTCCAGCACTGGAAAAATCCCATGAGATACACAGTAAAAACCACAGTGGTGATTTGTTAATGACACTTTTATAAAACAGATTTATTCACACAGTAGATCCCAGAGAACTGGTAAAGTGACACAAAGGTATTTTTATCTCACAAGTGACTAGTTGGGGAAGAGGTCAGAATTACAGTAGATTCTTCACATCGATGGTTTGTCTTTCCATGGTTTCACTTATCCACAGTCAACTAAAGTATGAAAATATCAAATGAAAATTTCCAGAAATAAACAATTTTTTAGTTTTAAATTGTGTGCGTTCTGAGTGGTGCGATTAAATCTCACTCTGTCCCACTCCATCCTGTTCAGAACTTGAATCGTCCCTTTGTCCAGCATATCCACGCTGTATATGCTACCTGCTCTTTAGTATCTTACTAGCTATCTTGGTTAACAGATCGACTATTATGATAATGCAGTGCTTGTGTTCAAGTAATCCTCATTTTACTTAATAATAGCCCCAAAGCCCAAGAATAGTTTAAATCAGGCATGTCCAAACTTTTGGCTTCCCTGGGCCACTTTGGAAGAAGAATTGTCTTGAACTACACTAAAAATATACTAACACTAACAAAAGCTGATGAGCTGTTTGGTTCCTAATTGATTGGCCTGCTTTTATTCCTGTCTTCTTATGAGCCATTAAAATATAATTTTCATAATGTTTTAAGAAAGTTGTTGAATTTGTGTTGGGCCAAATTCAAAGCCATCTTGGGCTGCATGCAGTTGGTGGGCCAAGCGTTGGCCAAGCTTGGTTTAAACCTTATTATAAGAATGTATACATAGGAACAAACATAGTATGTATGCATAGGGTTTGGCCCTACTCACGATTCCAGGCATCCACTGGGGGTCTTGGAATGTATCTCCCATGAATAAGGGGTGGGGGACCACTGTATTTGGAGTAAGTCAGGCCTACGTGTGAATCCTGGCTCATCCAGGTACGCTACAAGTCCTAGCTGTGTAACCTTGGACATGTCATCCTTTCTGACCCTCAGTTTATTTATCATCTGTAAAATGGGAAAAGTACATAAATAATTTTGATTTTGTTTTAATGATTAAATACAACAAGTATTGAATCTAAAACCTGGGTTAATGTACTTGTAAGCCTTACTTAAGAGGAACCAATAACCAGAATATTATTATCTTAGTAATAATCAATATAAATAAAACACATCCCCCCAAATATTGTTATTGTTATATTGTTATTATAGCAGTGATTATAAGACATAGTAATAATAGTATTTTTTGCATGATTTCCCTGTATAAATCATTTACATGTATCATCTCATTTAATCCCCCTTCTTGATTTGGGGCCTTCATTTTATTTTTTTTATTGTTAGACTTATTGGGGTGACATTGGTTAGCAAGAATTACATATGTTTCAAGTGTACAATTCTACAGTGCATCATCAACTTGTTCTATAATAAGTTCACCACACACTATGAGTTCTCTTTCTATTACCCAGTATGAGTGCCCTCCTCTCCCACCCTGTCTCCCTTCTCCCATCCCTCCCCAATTGTCCTCAAATAAACATTAAGCTATTGATTGTGTCCATGGGTTGTTTGTTTGTTTGTTTTTTCTTTGTTACTTTCAGTTTTATATTCTGTATATGAGTGAAGTCATACAGTTTTTCTTTTTTTCTGTCTGACTTACTTTGCTTAGCATGATGATCTCTAGGTCCATCCATTTTGTTGTAAATGGCAATATTTCATCTTTTCTTATAGCTGAGTAATATTCCATTGTGTATATGTACCACAGCTTCTTTATCCAGTCATCTGTCCCAGGGTACTTTGGTTGTTTCCATGTTTTGGCCCCTGTGAACAGTGCTGCAATTAACATTGGGGTACAAAAATCTTTGTGGACCAAGGTTTTCAAGTTTTTTTGGGTAGATCCCCAGAAGAAGAATTGCTGGGTCATATGGTAACTCCATTCCCTATTTTCTAAGGAACCTCTACACCATCTTCCATAGCGGTTGTACGAGTTTGCACTCCCATTGGCAGTGTGCGAGAGTTCCTTTGTCTCCACATCCTCTCCAGCACTTGTTATTCCTTGTCTTGTTGATAACAGCCATTCTCACAGGTGTGAGATGGTATCTCATTGTAGTTTTTATTTGCTTTTCCCTGATAGCTAATGAGGATGAGAATTTTTTCATATGTCTGCTGGCCATTTGTATTTCTTCGTGGGAGAGGTGTCTGTTTAGTTCTTCTGCCCACTTTTTAATTGGATTGTTTGTTTCTTTGTTAAGTCTTATTAGTTCTTTATATATTTTAGACATTAGACCCTTATCTGATGCGTTGTTTGCAAATATTTTCTCCCATTCAGTTGGCTGTCTCTTTGCCTTGTTGATGGTTTCTTTTGCTGTGC